>PVIH01001316.1:0-244363 GCA_004025045.1 Sigmodon hispidus
AAAAAAAAAAAAGAGAAAAGCTGCAAACCACAACCACTGAAGAGCTTGGTATCTGAAACACCTTGGAGCCCATTCCCTCCAGAGGAACATCTGACCCAGTCTTGATGTTGGGGTGAGGAAAGCAGATCTGCCTGGAGTTGATGCTGAACTAAGCCACCTTGGGACCTTGGGTCTTCTGCCCTTGCTGGGGAGTAGATGAGGAAATGGGCAGAAGAAAGAGTGGCTGGTAGGGTTAGGAGGGAGGATTTTGAACAAGGGTATAGACATATGAATAAAAAATGAGACTTTATTCACAATTAAAAAAATAAAATTATATGATTAATAATCACAATAAAAAAGAAATATATAAATTATATAATGTGGTAACTATATGAATGAAATAGTGTTTAATAGATGATTATATATGTACATATATGTATCATATCAAATAAATGCATCAGATTAATATTTCAAATCAATATATAATTGATTTGAAATGATATTTAGATTAGAGTCTGATATTTAGATAAATGCTAAAAGATTAGAGAAGTGAAGGAATCAGACACTACAGAGATTTTTTTTTTTTTTTTAGGTCAAGATGGTAGTACCTGCTCTATACTCCACTTCTTAATTCTACCAAATCCTCAGGCAGAAGAGAGAAGAAGTTTTCCTGTCTCCTCCAGCCTTATATTCCTCACTCTACCCAGGTATATTACTTCCTATCTCCATCTTCCAAGTGCTGGGATTAAAGGAGTTAGCACCCATGACCTGTCTCTCTTTCTTTTTTAGTCTCAATCAATATTGTATAATCCGAGTTTACCTCCTCCCAAGTACTGGGATCAAAGGCCTGGGCCACCATTGTCCTGTTTCTATGATTAACTGCTGAAGAATGGTTCTGTCCTATGCTCTTGAAGCAAGCTTTGCTGTGGGATGATCTTTCTATACTCTGTGAATATGTGTTGCTACCATTGATTAATAAGGAAGAGTACAGATGTTTATTATTATTTTAGGAATGTTGGTTATAATTTGTTATGAATAATAGTTAGAAAAAAAGCTAAACAAAATAGATTAGATATAGAGATCTCACTCTAACAATGGAGGATATGACAGGATAAAAAGGTAGAATATTGAATCTAATGAAAGAGCAACTGTTAATTATCGCGGTAAAAACCCACTGTGAGATATGTTTTAAATGGGGTTTATCTTGTGAAAATCACTTACAAAACAGAGCCGGTTTTAAGAGAAAATGAAAGGATAAGGTTGCAGTGCGCCATAGCCTTTCCAAGGAAGATTCCTCATCCCCACACCATACATCCGAACTCCCACGCAGCTGGGCCGAACTGCGCACCCGGTCGGGAACTCTTGCAAGAGAATGACGGCTTCCTGTTCTGGTCCTCTCCCTCAAAGGTCTACTTCAGGAATCCTTTCCAGTTAACCACGCCCTGCTCATCTCCAGTCCTATGACGAGATCGTTTACATATATAGTTCCTGGTTTCCCGCTACAGTTAATCTTGCATATTTTCCATTGGTATGGATTTTGGTTAATTACTGCAAATGTAAAGTTAATTATGTTATACTGTATGTGTATTACTATACATTTTAAACTATATTAATGAAGCTCATTAAAAATGTAAGGCATTATTAAGAAATACAGATTAATAGTCATCTATAATAATTAAACTTACAGTCATGTTAGTTATGATTTTGAGGTATCTAAAAATATCTTTCAATTAAGTAAGTAATCTATAAGCACTTCAATGACCAACAGAAATTAAAATTTTCATTTTACAGTGTTAAAGTTAAAATTTTCTTTTTGATTAGATAGAAAAAAAAAAAAGTGCCATGGGATGGTCTTTCTGTATTCTGTAAATATATGTTGCTACTATTAGTAAATAATGGTATTAAAATGTTTTTAAATACATAGACATTTATAACATTATAACAATGAGACATGTCTGCTTCTGGCAGGAACAATTTACTTAAAAAAAAAATGATGGGCATCAAAGACATTTTTATGGAAAAGGCTAGCCATTTGGGCAAGCACTTGGTCTTGCCTGTACCGCTCTACAGTATGTTTTATAAACTGGACATATGGGATCTATAGGAAAGTGACCACTAAACATTGCCCAAACAAAGGGAAACGATCTTTTGTGTTCCTGCTTCCCAGAAGAAACTGATTCTGCAGGATACTGAGAAAAATGACAGATGAATTTTGCCAACAGGATAGATAATCTTTCAATTTTCAGCTTCACCAAAAAATCTATCAGAAACTCTAGGCCTATTGGCTGAAGACAAATGCTCTTCATATATGTATACCATGACTAGCTGGAATGGGGAATAGAAACTTGAGGAAACAGGTTGGGCAGGCTGTGTGAAGGAGATGGGTTGAGGGTAAAACAGAGAAGGAAAATAATGAAAGAAACATCTTGATAAGGGTGCATTTGGGGGTTAGGAAGAAAACTGGGTACAGGGAAATCCTTAGGAATCCACAAGAATGACTGCAGTCTAATACTCCTAGCAATAATGTAGAGGATGCTTGAACTGGCCATCTATTGTACTCAAATTGGTAAATACACTAATTGGCATTAGAGCTACTCTATTCAGTAACTAGTGAAAGCAAAGGTAAAGCTCTTAAAATCCAGTTGACTTGATGGAGGAATGATTATATGAGCATGGGAGTGGCAGCTAGGGGTTGGGGAGTGGTGTGGTATCAAGACCAAGGTTGGAAAACCACAGAAACAGCAAGCAGAGCTAATGGGAGCTCTTATACTCTAGACCAATAGTTAAGGAGCCTACATGGGACCAACCTAAGTCCTCTGCATGAGTGTGACAGTTTTGAAACCTAGTGAGTTCAGGACCTAACCCTGGTGATTAGTTGGCTTTTGGAAACCTGTTTCCTGTGTTGGATTACTCTGTCGAGCCATGATACAGAGGAGCTCAGTCATACCTCAAACTTGACGTATCATGCTTTGTTCAAGCCAGTGGGAAGCCTGTCCCTTTCAGAATGGAGATGGGGGGGGTGCTGCAGTCAGTATATATATAATAAAAAAATTTAAATGGGTATATAATCAGAAAAAAAAAGAAACACAACTAGCCACCTCTCCTATCAAGAGCTACTTGTATCAGAATAAATGGTACACCTGTGGTGGCATGGAAGATCGAAATGCAATCCAGTTGATAAGAAATTTCTTGCAGTGTGTGAAGTGTGGTTTGTTTGTTTGTGTTTGTTTTTGGTTTTTGCTTTGAAATTAGTAGACATAAATCTCCACAGGTATTTACTGTCTTTGAAGAATGAATTGTTAAGTAAGCTGGCATTCCAAGGTGTGCTCAGTGTCAGACTTTGTTGCTAAAAGTGTCTATATCATCACTCATATCATTCTGCCTGAATCTTTATTTTAATCACAAAATTCTTGTGAGAGTAAATGCTCTTGCCTGGCTCTTTAGGATATTCCTACCCCCACAGGGCAAGCTTGCTTCAAGTCCCAGCTACTGGATGGACACAGGGGAAAGGAAAACAGACTTGTTCCTGACTCTCTGCTGCCCTCAGCTGACTAAGTTGCCCTTTAAAGAATACTAGGGGGAGGGTGTGGTTTGGTCAAGTATGACAAAGATCCACAAACTTTAAAACTCATTTAATTTAAGCCAGTAAGGATGGACATATGCATATATATCTAAAATAAACAGAACAACTAAATAGAACATGTGGTCAGAAATATATTGAAGCAGCTCTCTCTTCCTGAGTCTGGACATCAGGAGAGCTGTATCATTGCTGCTGGACTTCTACCTGAGCTTCTCACTGCACTGCTATTACTTTTAAGAGTGTTTTATATCAGAAAGAACACTGTTTTTCTCTGTTCTTTATAGTGTTTTAAGAATAATTTTGATTAATCATGATTTTAAATTGTTTGTATTAGAAACCATTACTAAGAAGTACATCAAACACATTCCACCCCCTTTCATGATCTTCATTAACCTGTAGTATTGAAAATATTAATGTGATTTTATATAATTTATATACACATACTATATATGTATATATCATGTATGTTCATTTTCTATATGCTAAGATCATCTAAATTTTGTAAATATTCAAAGCCAAGTGAGTCAGAAATCATTCAAAATTGACAATCTGTTGTAAGAGGTTTCCCAGGCTTGTTTGGGCCAGAGGTTCGGATCTGGCCCGCAATGGCTTTGGTCCTTTGAAAATATGAATCAGATACTTATATTAACTTCATACTGTTTGACCCATGTCTCAAGCACATTACTATCTAGCTCTTTCATCTTAATTCAACCCATTTCTTGAAGTCTATTAATCTACCCGCCATGTGGCCCAGCCTGTGGCTCACCTGTATTTCTTACATGTCTCTTCTCGGGGGGTCGGATGAAGACTGACTAACTACACCCTCCTTCTACCTTTCTCTCCTTTGATTCTCCACCCACTTCTATGGTGCTGCATTTACGCCAAAACAGCTCCTTTATTTACAGCATACAGAGAACATTTCACCACAACAATCTATTCATAACACAATACAAAAAGGTAGAGTTTGATAATATTGTTTTTACCTCTATTGAATATAGAAAACAGACAAGTTAGGAAAATGCTAAGCTATGGTAATTATATATTTTTTAATTTATTCTTTTTTATTTAATTTGTACAATACATGCTTAGCAGATTTTCCTTTCAATCTGCTTCTCCAAGTTCCTCAACTACTTCCTCTTTTCTCAAATATACTCCTACTTTTCCTTCAGAAACAAAAAAGCAGACCTTCCAGAAATATGAACCAAACATAGCCTAACAGAATGTACTAAAACTGGGCACAAACCCTTATATTCAGGCTGGAAAAGGCAACCCAGATGGAAAAAAAAGGTCCTAAAAGAAGGGAAAATAGTCAAAGATACCTCTAATCCTACTGTTACAAATCCCACAAAACACTAAACTAACAACCATAACATATATTTAGAGGACCTAGCTCAGATCCATGCAGGCACCAGTGAAAATTCTCTCAGATTGCAGGAGTCACTCAACTTAACAGGTACCTGCTCGGCACATAGAACTTTTTGATTATTAACACAATGAAGAAATAGGAGGAGAAAAATAAAAGGATGAAGATAAAGGAGGAAATAAAGGAGAAAGAGATGGATGGAGGGAGGAATCCAGGGAGGGAGGTAAGGAAGAAGTTAAGGAAGAAGGGAGGGAAGAAAGAGAAAGACATGAAAGCAACAACAACCCTGTAAATGGTGTTTCACATTTTTACTTCTAATGACTAGGAATTTTAAAATATACAATATGATAATTTTAACAACCAATAATTGAGTTACATAAATAAATATTAACGTAGTCTGTTTCCATATTACATAATAGCAAACGTTTGTGTTTTTTCTGTCTCTTTTCTGCTTTAGTTTTCATTAAGATGATATTGTTATGTGTAAAGAAGAAAACCAAATCATCTATTTTAAAATTTCCTATAAATAGTGAGGTGTATTGATGTTTTTAGTGCTATTAGACCAGCAATGTGATCTAGGATTTAATGTATTCCTTTTATTTCTGTACAGATCTATGCAAATTTACCATGTGTCTCAACAAAATAAGTGGAGTTCCTGATGCTAGCCAGGTCCCACTCAATTTTTGTATAACTTGAGAATAAAATCCTCAGTCTTTCTGAAATTAAAAAACACACAATGACATATCTTAGTGCACAGGGTTATGCTGAGGTACTAATGTGCTATTAGCCAGGGACAATGCTTGCCAAGAACTACAATAGTCCAATTGTCAGTACCAGCACCTGCATCCAATTGCCTGAAGTAATAATGCCTTTTTCTCCAAATACTCATAGATTCTTGACCATGTTCCATCTTATACACAAAAATTATTCCTGTCCTCATCTTTCCCATCAAGCAGATAGTTTCCATGATGGTGCAGGTATCGCCAATTTAATCTGAATCACACTAAATGGGTGCATGATATGTCACACCAGATTTACTTAGAGGAAAGCTTTGATAAGATGAAAGCAAAACCAGAAAAGGTCATTATCTTTCCTCAAAATCTTCCAGGCTTCAGTTGCATCTCAATTTGTTCTTCCTTATACATAGGGAACATCTTCAAATGAAACAATAGGGCTCATGACATATTGACTAGGAGATAATGGCATGGTCATTCCTTTCCCCCTTTATTCATTGAAGCATGAAAAGAATGAGAAAGCCACAAATGTCCTGAGATATGGTTGCAATTATAGTTCTGCTTACATCTGCAAAGACCATGTACACTTTTAGGGCTCAGTCTCTGCCTCTGGCATGATGTTATGCAATGCCAGGTGTTCTGGCATTTACAATAAAAAGAAACGGTTTTCTGCCTGGCATCTTCCTGTGTAGTTTAGGCAATCCTAAGAGAATGGTTTCATTAAGTTCTCATCTACATAGAATCTTTGTAAGGCAATGTTCTTGGATTGTTAAGAGGTTTGTAGAAACCTTTCAAGCAATCTGAGGACCAAGAATGTGTGATTGTTTAATTATGGAAAAATATTACTTAGGCATAAAATGGCTTTGTTAAATGCCCTTTTAGTGTTATATACCATATTAGTAATAGTCAAGATGACCATGCCATCCACTTTTCCTAGCATTATCCCACTACGTATAGGACAACATGGATTTAAGATGTAAAAGAACACTTGTATCATTGATGTAAAGGATCTTTATTAAATACACTCTAAGGTAGTTTATTACATTCAAAGTAACAAGGGTACATCTTTTAAAAAATATTTTAGCCTAATTAATAGTCACATTTATGACCACATGTTTTATGATTTATAAATTTAAGGACTCATTGTCAGTGCTAGGGGTGCTGTTATGGAATAGGTGTTTGTGCTTGGAACATAGAAGATCTAGTATAGATACTTTTCTTATACTGAAAAATCCAACCATTATTAAATAGCAAGTATACTATTATACTAAGTATACTTTGAATTCCTTATAAATATATTTTGAATATAGAAAGTATGCTTTGAAATTATACTAAGTATAATTTGAAAATAAACATTGAAATAAGTGAAACATGTAGTTATAAGAATTCAAGAGAATTCTTTCTTAATTATAACAACAAACTAAAAATATTTTCAAGATAAATAATGATTCCAGAAGAGATAACTAATTGTACTGATTTATTCAGAAGATATAGTTAATACACTCAAATTTATGGATGGATAATTTGAAACCCAGTAATGGAGGATTATTTCTATAGCCCCCTGGAATCCTTTCCACCAGTAGGGATTAACTAGCTGGGACTAGCTCTGACCACAACCATTATCACAGCATGAGGCACCTTTGCTTGTAGTTCAAAACTTTGTGAAGGTTTTATGCCAAATGTTGATCAAATTGTTTGCTGTAGAAGTCTCTAGAGGCCAGAAAGTGATTTATGGACTAGACTTTTATCCTAGAGCATATTCTTTTAACATCTGCTGGGCAAATCTAAGTGATGATAAAATAAATAAATAAAAATTTTGTTTCTCAAAAAGTGAGTTATAGAAAATAAAAAAGAAGAGAATGTGAGCTATGTTCCTGTCCTGCTGTCAATCTTTCTCCACATTGATATAGGTAAAATAGAATAAATCAAGAATCATGAGGGACCCTAAATACAAGCCTATCATCATTCTTGTAATGATTACTATTTTTTTGAAAGAAAATTTTACAATTGTGAAAAAAATATTTCTTCCATGAAATGGCATTTGAACAAATAAAATAATTATCAGGGAAGATGAACTTCTCCAAAGCAATAATTCCTCTGAACATGATATTAGCTAGGATGTGCTGCAAAGTTGTCTGGTTACTGAATGGATGTGGTGGACTGAGTCAAGATACATTATTAGAAATGGTCATTGGTTATAGAGCTAAGAAGCTTCTAATTCTCCATCATGATGGTAGATTACATTTATCCTAAAAAGTATATACTGTAGATGTAGGGAATTGAGGAAGGAGTACCTTTGACATCAGAATCAAAGCTTAAATAAATTGGGGATGACTCATGAAGTGCTGGCATCATGACTAACAGAGTGAACTTTTCTATACTTCAGTTGTCTCCTATCTGTGCTTAATCATATTATTTTATTTTAAAGTTGAAAAAATTATCACATTGGCAGAATAGTGAAATCATACAACTAATTACATTACTCTTGACTGGCACTCCCCTGCAATGTTACATTATATTTTCATCTTACTCCAAACATATGCAAAACAATAAAGATCTATTTACCTACAAAAGTTATCCTTTTTGGTTGTTAAATCTCAGTAGTATATATATATCCCCCCACCCCAAATTGATAGTATACTACCAAGTGTCTTCACCAGTCTATTTAGCCTTTTACTCTTCTTATATTCCAAAGGGTTGAGGAATCAAAAAGTTTACATTACAAATAAATATTGTTTGTTCAGCACTGGCATAACTGTTACTTGGGTTGACAGAATTCTTGAAAACGCTTAATACAGTAGAGGTTAGAATCTTTCACTTTCTAATGGAGTACTACTCAGCAGTAAGAAAATACGATATTCTAAAATTTGCAGGCAAATGGATAGATTTGGAGAATATCCTCCTGAACGAGGTATCACAAACCCAGAAAGATAAGCAGGGGATGTACTCACTCATTAGTGGACTCTAAACAAAACAGCAAAAAGCAAAGCATGTCCAAGCTGCAAACCAAAACCACTGAACAGCTTGGGATCTGAAAGACCTTGGACTGGCACCTTGAATCCCACTCCCTCCAGAGGAACACTTGACTCAGTCTTGATGTTGGGTGAGGAAAGCAAATCTGCCTGAAGTGGATGTTGAACTAAGCCACATTGGGATCTTGAGACCTCCTGCCCTTGCTGAGGAGGAGATAAAGTGATATGGAGAAGAGAGAGTGACTGGAAAAGGTGGGAGGGGGAAGTGAGATTGAACAAGGGTATACATGGATAAAAATATGACTTCATTCATAATAAAAAGAGAGAGAGAGAGAAAAGAAAAACAATGAATGGAAAATGTTGCAGCTCTAAGAAATATTTACATTCTTTTTCTTAGATCTGGTCAATGAAACTGTTAGGTTTGATCCCGATTTGTATTAACAAAGTTACTAGCTGTTAAAGCAAATGGTTTGATGACTGTTATAACTCTGATGATGTCTGGTCTTAAATATAGAATTATATTGAAGATTAATGCTACAGTAGAATGTTGGATCTCAAGTACATATTTCTATTCAAACAGAAGTATGACTGTTAATATCAGCTCTTTTATTGGAATATGTTAGAGTTACTGATTTGATCATATGTAGAAAACATTATATATATTTGTTAATGTAATAAATATATTTTATGACAATAAAAAAATTAAGAAAAGAAAGAAAAATGGCATTGTTTCAGATACACTGGTTTCTTTAAATGACATTTTATTTTTACTAGTTTTTATGCATTCCTTCTTTGTTTTTGAACTTTCTATATTTGATTCTTTTGACCAATACCATAATTCTTTTAAAATAATCTATTTTAAAGTAGTACTCCAGTACTACTCAGCAGTAAGAAAGAAAAAAAAAAGATATCCTAAAATTTGCAGGCAAATGGATGGATTTGGAGAATATCCTCCTGAATGAGGTATCACAAACACAGAAAGATAAGCAGGGGATGTACTCATTCATTAGTGGACTTTAAACCAAAAAGCAAAAAGCAAAGCATGTCCAAGCTGCAAACCACAACCACTGAACAGCTTGGATCTAAAACACCTTGGAATGGCACATTGGATTTCATTCCCTCTAGAGGAATACCTGACTCAGTCTTGATGCTGGGGTGAGGAAAGTGGATCTGCCAGGAGTGGATGCTGAACTTAGCCATATTGGGACATTAGGACCTTGGGACCTCTTGCCCTTGCTGCGGAGGAGATAGGGAGATGTGGAGAAGAGAGAGTGACTGGAGGGGGTGGGAGGGGAAAGGGACCTTGAACAAGGATGTGCACGGATAGAAAATGTGACTTTATTCATAATGAAAAAAATTAACTAACAAAAAGGGAAAATGGAATAATGGATTGGTATAAAAAAATCAATGTCTGCTAAATTTTAGTTAAATACCTTAACACTTTCAGAGAAACTCATGTGTGCACTGTACAAAATGTACAAAATGTACTGTCAGCCCTCTTTATAAGATAAGCATTTATCAACAATGGCTAATCATAAATATATATAATTTAATCTTGTCAAACAAATTAACTTTTGTTGTAGCTATAGTATTTAGATCAGTAGCTTTAATCTGACATATATGCTTTCTTGAAATGTGTATGGATTACAAATTCACAGTTCTTTCAAAATGCCTAAGTTTCTCTCTAGTGGTTTCTTCAAATAGTTAAATAAATGTCTTTGATATTAGTTAAAAACTTTCTGACTAAAAAATCACCTTTCCAATTCATATAATACCTTTGACGTTATTAATACCTTTACATAAGCCAAAGATTTTAAATCATTAAAGTAGAATTAGCTGCAAACGCCTGTGATAACAATAGCTATGGTATTTACACATCTATTTCTCATTAATCAAATGAAAAGTAACACACATCTCACAAGATAACATAATAACAACCATGGAAATAGTAAAGAAAACTCCCTAACAAACCATAGAGTGGAAAGTCCCTTCTTAGGGGATTAGAAATTTGGAAATTTCCCTAAGAAACCCCAGGCCAGCACTACGTGCAAGGATTCCCCTTGACCCCTAGGGATTTGTGGAAAACAGTCCTCACTGGGGACAACCAGAAACAAAACAGGCAGCTTAACACAGATGAAAACAATTGGCCCTGCTTCCCACAGTCATTGTAAAGAAAAATAATTCTTGTTTCTTCTGCTTTTTGTTCCTACAATGGGATTTAATGTCTCTAGATCATTGTTAATAGTATCTAATAATTCCCAAGTCCAGCCATCATACTGAATGCTCCCAGACTTTAGTTTGATGTATTTCCTAAAGTCAGCTTGAAAGTTTTTGCAATTACTGATGTGACCAGAGGGACCTGTGAAAACATAAGGAATTATGGTTTATATATTGTATGAAGTATCATCACACATACTACACATAGATTAAGGAAACCTACCATACAAGAAGCCATATTGCTATACTCCATATATTTCTTTTCTGCCTTTATGAAGAGTGTCTTTTGCAGGAAATTTCCTGCAGAGTAATGCATAACTCTGAGGCTGGAGGAGCAGAGAGATACATTTATTCCTATGCCATTCAACTAGAACCACCATAAGAAAACTGGGGACTTAACCTTGCATGCAGTAAGAATGATAAATGTTTCATGAGCTATAATGCTTTTTCCTTCTAATAGAAGTTTCAGTGTCCTAGGAAGTCTGCAAGTGTGGGGTGTGTGTGTGTGTGTGTGTGTGTGTGTGTGTGTGTGTGTGTATCAGCAATGAGAAAAGTTGGGTTTTATCTCTCTATTTTTCTGACTTATTGAATTAGGCTAATAAATTTTTTCAGGACATCAACAAGTTGAGAATCCAGAATTATTTTGCCTTAGGTCTCATTGAACCTTACATTTTTCTGATCCTTTCAAAATGGATTCATGGACACGGGTATAAACAGCGTTCTGGTTTTAACTCTGCACCTACCAAAGCTGAAAACAAAACAATTAGAATTAAATTATTCCCCTAGTGCCTTAGGGCTCCAGCAAAGATTAAAAATAGCTGTTAGTGAGGCAAGTGAATGTGGGGAAATCTGTTTACTGTGCACAGAAAATCTCAGAGGAATTTCTGCATGCTGTGTGCCTGAAGAGATGTGTTCAAGGGACTCATTTTCCACTCTTAGTTTTAGATTAGCAAACAGAAGCTATTTGAGAAAAAAGATGAGGAAAATATAAGTACTCAGGTATATCTTGGCTTAGCACATAGTTGAAAGCACATACATGCATTTTCCAATAACCCTAAAATAGTTTCATGGTTTGTCTGCAGTACATGAAAACAGTATGACTGTTAATGATGCTGTTCACAAACTTGCAGCATGTCTTGGTTTTAGTCCCAGCACTTGGGCATCAGGGACAAGTGGAACTCTGTGAGTTCTAGGCCAGCCTGGTCTAAAAGCAAGTTCCAGGACAGCTGGGACTGTTACAAAGAAAACTCTGTCTCAAAAAACAAAAACACAAACAAAAACAAAAACAAAACAACTAGAAGAGTCACCCTCCAATATTCCAGGCTGATTTTTTGAGTATACAATATATTACCACAGAGTTGAGCAAATTTTTATATAAAATGTAAATTCTACAGTTTATTTTGAAATTTGATTTCCAGTATTTTTGAGGATACTGCTCATTAGAAATTAACTATTATTATATATTTCAATACATTATTATGCATATGAAAAAGATGTGTTTAAACATTCACTTTTTATGCTATGCAGCTAAAGTTATGCTTTCCAGTGGTACCTAGAATAGTCATTATAAATTGCCCAGATATCTAAACAGGCTTTTTGAAATTAAGTGTACAGAAAATAAAAAATTTCACGCACAAAAAATTACATAATGAAAAAATACAATTGAATATGTCAAGAATAATATTTTTAAAAGAATACAATGCAGTCCCCCAATACCACAAACTATTCTGTTAATGTTCTCATATTTGAGAAAATCGACCAGGTTGTACATCCTATAACTTATGGTTATGATCATCATAAATTATCAGAATAAAATATTCTGATAAAAGTATCAAAGTGAAACTTTTGCCAGGTGAGGATTAAGATTACCCTATTTGTTATATCAGAAGTACAAATGGGAAGTGGGACACTTTGGAGATTGCTTACTGTTCAAAGCCCATGTTGCACAAGACTAAACTTCTGAGTTCAGCTACTCATAATCTACTTCAGTGGAGAAAGGAAAGGCTGTGGTGTCATGCCT
Source organism: Sigmodon hispidus (assembly GCA_004025045.1). Classification (NCBI taxonomy): domain Eukaryota; kingdom Metazoa; phylum Chordata; class Mammalia; order Rodentia; family Cricetidae; genus Sigmodon; species Sigmodon hispidus. The sequence goes on from PVIH01001316.1 coordinate 12,866, forward strand.
GCAATGTCAGTGCTCTGAAGTTTGAAATAGGTTTCCAGGACATGCTGACTAGACAGAATAGTATTGGTGAGCTTTGAGTTAATTAGAGGCATACCACACGAATGTACAAAATGGAAAATAATCAAAGAAAACTCCTGTTTCAACCTTGGACCTTCACATGTGTGTAACCAGATAAGTTTGACTTACACACATTAATACACATACACACATACATACACAAACAAACACACACACACTTAAAAGAAGTAGAAATAAAGATTGCTGAAACACTTTTGATAAGAACTGAGATAAAACACATAAAGGGTATAGTTTTAAATAATAAATTTATTGTATAAATATATAATATAAATAGTAAACATGATACACATGATAAATAAAATTTGCACTATTTTTCAAGGTAGCTGACACTTCGGCTATGGGAAAATTATGTCAAATATTCATGACTTTTTCTTGATTTTTCATAATATTATAAATGTTGTGATTTTAAATTTACACTTCCATGTGTATTAATGTATATTGAATATTGCACAAACTGATTTTTTCTTGTTAAACTAGTAACATTTTACTACCCAAATTTTGACCGTGACATATCATTAGTATAAAACTGTTGAAGAAGGTCAAGTAAACTTGGGGTCAATAGATTAACTGCAATTTACGTTGACCCTGTCTTTATAAATGGTAAATTTTGTATATATAGACAATATATACTGAATGGAAATGATGATAAAACACTAGGAAAATGACATTTGCAAGTCACCAAATTCTTGGTGTATAAGATCCTGGGGATGTTTTGGACCTATTATTATCCAAAATTCCAGGTAAAGCCTTACCCTCTTATCACTCTGTGAACTTCGAAGATTGAGTTTAGAGCTACAAGTCTATGACACTTCCTGATACCCAATATATGATGGTGTTCAGCCAACTCTAGAAAAATTACTACATATTCTTTTACTGCTGTTTTGTCATTTTTCTGCTTCCTTTTTTCTCATTATGACCTAAAAAAACTAATATGCATTATGTAAAAAGTTATGTAAAACAACTTAATATATGATATTATTTTGTCCACATTTAAATAATTCAAAGAATAAAATATACATTTTATATGTATAAGGAAAATATTTTAAAATTCTTAAATCAATTAGACTTAGCTATTATCTTTTGAGTATTTAGAATGTGAATGCTGTATTTCCACAGGAACATAAAAAGTGTGTGTAATGATGAAATCACTCTTTATCCCAATATAGTCAAAGCTTATGCTATGTGGAAGTCATTTCCATTTTTTATACTTACTAGAATTTTTTCCACTATTTTACATTTTATATTTTCCCCCCATACTTGGCCTTCTGTTGTTCAGGATTCATTACAGGAAATGTCTCATCTTAAACTGGGTGTGCTGTCACTTTAAAGATCTTATTACTGTCTGGGTAGTGCCATTAACAATCTCTTAATGGTTTAGGTTTCATAGAGAAGACTGGGCATCTGCTGCTTGGGTTCAAATGTTCCGACTCCCTTCATCTTTCTCTAGTGACCACAGAAGGACTAGCTGCTCTTTTGACTTGATTCTATTTTTCTTAGACATCCTTTAATTTGCTGCATGTTGTAGAAGCATATTCACAAATGTGGTTATGCTGGAGAAAAGGCAGAAAGATTACCATGCATTTCATGCCTGCCTGGGCAAAGTCTGATACTGTTGAAAAAACAATTGAAGGAGAAAAATTAATGTTTATTTAAAACATTTTATGTTATGTTTAGTAGCATATATATTTAAAAGTATATTACCCATATAGGTGTACTAAATATATAAGAGTAAATATTAATTGAAATAATTTATAGATTCTGTTCTTTTGATAGAAGAATAATCAAAAACATAATGATGCTTGTGTGTTACCAAAGTTAACAATTTAAAAATAAACACATTTTAAAGCACATTTTTACATTTAAAGTGGAAATTTTTATACTTTTCTTCATCATACGAACTGAATTACTGTCAATGACATAATATAGAAAACTTACTAGAAAATAAATCTCATTGTCTTCATAGTGAAACAATAAAAATCATATAACAGTTTTTTGGACATTAGTTCTCTTTCACCTTCTTCCCTCTTTTCCTCTTTGGAATCCCATGACTCTGCAACTTAGTTGTCCCTTACTTCTTCTCTATATTATATTGTCCAGTCATTACTACTTGCTTAGAGTGACTAGGAGGGGCAGGAAGAGGAAAGGAGTTTGAACAAGGGGATACATGGATAAAAAATGAGACTTTCTTCATAATAAATAAAAAAAGAAATACATAACAACTCATGTCTTTCCTTGGCTTAGGAAAAAAGAAAACTTTTTTGTCTTCAACATTTTCAGCTAACATTACAGTCCTCACTGCTATAGGCTTAGCTAGTTGCATAGCAGCTCACTTCTAAATGAGAATGGTTAATTAGCAGAGAGGTGACAGAAATCTCATGGGATCTAATTGACTCCAAGGGTTTGAGTCACCTACTAGGAGGAATTCATTGCCTTTACACTGAGTGCCTCCTACTGGTAGATCACAGGGATTGTTATTGTCATTTTTGTTTCTATTTTTTAAATTTAAAATTATTTTTTATATCTGCCCCTGCCCTCCTTCCCTCCTCTCCTCCCAGTGCCCTCCAAGTTCCCTCTGACGTTTATCTCTCCCCCAATCCATTCCCCAAGGAAGGCAAGCTGTCCCAATGTGGGTTACTTCAGTCTGGCATATCCAGTTGAGGTTGGTCCCCCCACCCAGCCCTCCCCTCCCCCCGTATTAAGAATGATTAAGGTGTTCCCTTGTTGAAAACGAGCTCCAAGAATTCAGAACATGCACTAGGAATAAACTTTGGTCCTGCTTCAAGCGGCTCCAAGAACTGCCATACCATTCTAAACTGTCATGTATATTCAAAGGGTTTAGTTCTTGTCCATGAAGATTCCCCAGCAGTTATTTCAGAGTCAATGACCTCTGAATAGGTCAGGTCAGCCACCTTTGTGTGTCTCCTCTTCATGATCCTGATCCCTTTGCTCATATTCTCTCTTCAGCTAGACCGGGACCTCAACCTGGTGCTTAGCTATAGCTCTGCTTCTGCCTCTATCCATTGCTGGATGAAGGTTCTATAATGATAATTAAGGTGGTCATTCATTTGATTATAGGGAAAGCCATGTAGGCACCCTCTCTACTATTGCTTAGAGTCCTAGCCAGGGACATATTGTAAGTTTTTCGAAGTTTCCTTAGCACCAGATTTCTTTGGTTAAGGTTGTATTTTCTACTCATAACTAATGACTTTCAAAATCAGATTAATGTTGAATACAGATTTAAAAGAGTCAGAGCTGGGCAATAAAAACTAGATACTAAGGTTAAGATTAAAAATTTTATTAATTCCCTTCCCCTTATAGAGTACCACAGACACAGAAATCAAGTTAAATCTATGGAATAGATTCTCCTACAATTTTAGAAAATATGTAGTTGAGATAAGATAATTTCAATTTATTTTCACTCAAACTGGGGAATCATCATTTGCCTTTGATGAATCTTCAAAATTTCTTTAACTGCTCTTTTATTCTGTCTTTTAAATTTTTACCAATACATACAATCAGGTAACTGAAGAAATAATTTGTCATGTTGCTGGCTTTGTGTCTCATTTTGCTAGCTTACACATGCAATCTGAGCGGACAGAATTTGAAGTTTGTTTTGACACAAGATGATGGTCCAAAATTAGATCTAGCACTAAAAAACACTCAAGAAATATTTATCTCATGAATGATGAGCTTGTTTTAACCAGTGTTAAGTTGCCTTTTGTAAATTTATTAGCTAAAATAAATAATAAAAAATAATAGTTAACATATATATACTTGTATGTATAAGTTTATGCATATATAGGTGTATCAGTCATTTTATTATGTATTTTTAAAAAGTGTCAATTAAAAAAAACAAGTAATATCAGATGTAAATATAATTATACTTCTTTTTCAGAAATTTAGTTTCCAAACTGAATGTTTACATGTTGCTAAAATATATAACAAGTATATTAAATAAAAAAGCTAAGTCAAACTTGATTATGTTTAGTAAATTCTAAATTTCAAACATTCCTAATCAACAGTGGTAAAATTCAAACTACATTCTGGTTCTCAATTGTCTCACAAAATTTCAGTGTGTTTACAAAAAGCTCACAACATCAATTGCAAGTACTATGCAATAAAAATTTCCATGAAAGTCATCTAGAACAGTTTACTATAAATTGTGTAAATTCGGATGTCACACTGGATTCAGCAATTGCCCATGAATGCTGGATCCAGAAAGTAATGAAGACTTAAAGTAATATTTTCAAAAAAATAAAATTAACAAAATATACATACTGAATTTAGATGACTATTTTCTCCAAATTACATTTTTGCTGCGATTTACTCTGACTACTAATGTGACATTCTTATTTTTAGCATAATTTTTATTGAAATGCACTTGTCTTCACTTTTTAAAAATGAAATTTTGTTACCTAATTCATTTTTTTGTTATGTACTTGATATTTGTATTTTTAAGGAACTGCTTCATTTAGTGCAGGTACTTAGAGAGTTGGGAACACTATCTGCCTTGAAGGATGTAGCAGAATAATGCATGCTTAATTCGCTAACACACTGCAGCAGAATAAAAGAAGTATATGACAATTAGTATCAAAAAATAAAAAGAGCAAACACTCTCTCTATATCTCAGGGGTACAAAGTTGGAGGACATATGAACCACATTACCAGATGTTCAACCTCTACTGTGAATTCAAAACCAAGAGAACTTTGTTAATTAGAAATAGTCGAGGTCATGATAAACTTTAAAAGTGCAATTAGAACTTCACACAATAAACAAAAGCCCTGTAGTAAGACATATCAAACCTGAATACAGAATACTAAGAAAAAATAATTATAATTTGGTTCATTTTGTAAACTTCCAGCAGGATCTTGCCGATCAGGAACTGTCATTTTTGTTCTCTCTTCTGCAAGTAAATCCTCACTACTCATTCTTTCAACTACAAAAAAAAAAAAAAAAAAAAAAAAAAAAAAAAAAAAAAAAAAAAAAAAAAAAAAAAAAAAAAAAAAAAAAAAAAAAAAAAAAAAAAAAAAAAAAAAAAAAAAAAAAAAAAAAAAAAAAATACCATGATAATCTCTCAAACCCACTCTCCCCATGTTCACAGCCTGTGTTTCCTAAGGCCCAATGTGCTAGTAGTAAGGAGGAAGATGAGTTCAATAGTAAAGTCCTCTTTGATCATATTGAACTTTCCATTTCCAAAACTGATGAAGCAATAATATTAATTAAACATTATTTTATGGCAAAACCACTATGTCACTAAGGCATGATCTTTTTTGAGGGTGATACAGTCAGTTTTCTGACAAAATTTTGTTTTCCACAGGGAGTCCTAAGTCCTTACTTACCTACCAAGCAAGCAAGAGAAAGGAAACAAAGACCACATTTTTCCCAGAGAGAAAAAAATAAAATGAGAATTTAACTCAAAGTCTTCTAGTGAATAAATAATAATATTAGTGATAATTCTTTATTTTTTATTGTTTTGTTTACACAAACATGAACACACAACATAACACGATTAACTAAGTTTATTGTGTTTTACTGTAGACAAATGATTTTCAAGTCCTTTCAGTTTTAGTTTTTTTAATTTCCTAGAAAGTAATTTGAGATCAAGTCAGTATGGGATTTCTTATATTATTATGTGTGTCTTTAATAAATGTAAATGGATCATTGTTTCTGTTTGTTTTTGTCAAAAATATTCTGAATATTACTTCTTTAAATATTAATGTGGTATATTAAAAACCTCTTCATAATTAAGAGGTCAATATATACTGAGTCAAATAGAAGATGATAGCACAGCACAAAATATATGACCTGAGGTAAAAGACAAACATATTATAACATGAAAAGTACTAGAACTGGGGGAACATGAGATTAATCAGTTGTAATTCACTAAAAAAAAAAAAAAAAAAAAAAAAAAAAAAAAAAAAAAAAAAAAAAAAAAAAAAAAAAAAAAAAAAAAAAAAAAAAAAAAAAAAAAAAAAAAAAAAAAAAAAAAAAAAAAAAAAAAAAAAAAAAAAAAAAAAAAAAAAAAAAAAAAAAAAAAAAAAAAAAAAAAAAAAAAAAAAAAAAATCTATGCTCTGGAAAACACTATTAAAAGCAAGCCACAACTGGCAGAAAATACTTGAAATAACCATATTCAGTAAAAGATTGTAATCTGTAAAAGATTGTCATCTCACAAAAAGCAAAATAAAACAGCGCAATTTGAAATTGCTTAGAGTCTTTAAGAATATCTCAAGAAAAGATACATAAATCACAAATTGCAGAAAAAAACTGTCCCACAAATAATATCATTGGGAAGTCACAGTTCAAACAGGAAGATACTGTTACTCACTTGTCAGATTTTTGAAAATTTAATGTGCTATAAATACTAAACTTCCATAAAATTGTATTGAATAACAGAAACCACAGGTCTACATTAAAAGGGTCCGGCCAATTCAATAACTGACATAATTGTAGTTGGCTCTAGAATTAAATAATCCTTAAAATAATTATTTCTATTATTTTTGAAATTATAATTTAGTTACATCATTTCCTCATTTCCTTCCCTCTAATCTAAATCCTCCCATAATCTCATTATTGTTCTTTTTCAAGGTCATGGTTTCCTTTTCCATTTATTATTTCTATATGCATTTGTTGTTTATATGTACACATATATAGTGGTAAACTAAATAAGAATGGCCCCCATAGACTCATATATTTGAGTTTAGTCATATAGAAATGTTACTCTTTAAAAGGAGTAGGAGGTGAGGTTTTGTTAAGATAGGTGTGATATTGTTGGAGGAATATGTCATTGGCCATGGGCTTTGGAGATGAGAAGCTTACGCCAGAAACTGCAGATCTGTATGTAGGACTCTCTTAGTTTTCCAGCACTATGTCTGTCTGAGAGCTACCATGCTTCACACCATGGGAACAATAGATTAAACCTCCACAACTGTAAGTAAACACCAATTTAATGCTCTCTTTTATAAAAATTTCCATGGTCAGGGCTGCAGCGATGGCTCAGTGGTTAAGAACCCTGACTGCTCTTCCAGAGGACCTGGGTTGGATTCCCTGCAGCCACATGGCAGATCACGACTTTCTGTAACTCCAGAATGTGTAACTCCAACCCTCACACATATATGCAGACAAAACACCAATGCAAATAAGCATAAAAATAAGAATATAGGAATTTCCATGGTCATGGTATCTCTTCACAGCAATAGACCACTAACTAAAATACACATACACAGAGTGGGAAGGAAGGAAGTAGAGGGAGAATTACTTATGTATTTAAAGTGTGTTCAGTATCTATAATGTTATTTCTATCTATGTTTTAAGGAATATTTGGTATTAAATAAACTTTTGGTGGGCTCTTCAAATTTTAATTGCATAATTCAATAATCATGCTCCTGCTTACTCAATTAAGTAGAAATTTGTGACAGTTAATATTGATTCTTACCTTGAAATCAGCATTTAGGCAAGCATCTATGAGAGAATTTACAAGATAAATTTACTCAGGAGAAAATATCCTTCCAAATATCCATAGTACCAGCCTACAGGCATCAGAGATATAAAAGTCTGATGAAAATTCAGTGTTGCTTGCCTGTATCTTTTTTTTTTTTTTTTTTTTTTTTTTTTTTTTTTTTTTTTTTTTTTTTTTTTTTTTTTTTTTTTTTTTTTTTTTTTTTTTTTTTTTTTTTTTTTTTTTTTTTTTTTTTTTTTTTTTTTTTTTTTTTTTTTGCAGCTGCTGTGCCACTGTTCATCATACTGTCACTCCTCACTACAGGAGATTGCATTGGCAGTGGCCTTTGAAAATAGACTAAGAGCAGAACCCCACCAGTAATCTACCAGGCCCACAGAGTAGTTAGATGACTACTGTGGATTAAGTCAGCTCCATGGACTGAGCAACTACAGTGTTCTCAGCCTTCCCAGGGCACAAGTGATCACTTATCTTTAGCAAATTCTGACTAAGTAAACAATTTATCACAAGTATGCACTTCACAACTTGAACATGTGCATTTATTACAGCTGTATACATGACTGTCAAATCTTGAAAGGAGTCAAAATGTCATTCAGTAAATGGACATATCCAGGGGTATATCCAAGCAGTAAGATATAATTCATGCATGGAAAAAAATGGTTTTTCCAGCTCAAAATAGGTAAAGAGAATCTGAAATGCCTATCTTTAAGTAAAATAAGATTATCTGAAAAGTATCATCTTGGGTGAGATCTCAGCCTAACATGGTGGTAGACTCCACCTGTCAATGTCTTTTCAATGTTGTTACAATGAAGACTAAATGCTCATCTTGCTATTCATGGTAGGAAAAAGTTACATTACACTTCAGGGATTACAGAAGTGCTTAATTAAACACAAGTTCATCAGAGTGACAAAAATATATTTGAATCCATATTCCAACAATGTCTGTCACTGTGAACTTTATGAAGTTGCTAATTCCCAATTAACTCAATTCTTTGTTTAAAAATATTTATAGTACATAATTCAGGCAAATTTTAAGCTTAAAATAAGAGAATGTTTTTTTTTTAAATTTTATAAAGTAAACAGTCCCTAAGTAAAGATCATTCATCTTAATTGTTCCTCTGTCTCATAATACTAAGCTTGATAAAGCACATCTGAGATACTTCAATATATGAGGACATAAGCTTCCAATGTGTTGAGAAACACAGTGAAAAGAAAAACAAAGATCAGAATTCTGTCCAGAGCAAACTCAGAAGTGGGGTAACCTCAGCTATTGGGCTATTTCCTGTAGAATCCCTCTCTGGTGGCCAGGTTCAGGCCTAGGGTCTAGATCTTAGACTCTAGGCTAGCAGACTGGCCTTAGGCTAAAACTAGGAGGGTCTTTCCCCATTGATTCCTAGCAGAAGGAATATTCTTTGGCCTGGCCTGTCTCCAGGGCAAACTGCTTCATCACAGACAGACAGACAGATGTATTTGAAACTCAGACTTGAGTCCAGAACAAAGTAGGAGACTCTTCAGACCTTATGTTCAGAGTAGAGAGGAGACACACAAGCCATCTAGTCACAACTGTCTAAGAGCTGACTAAATGTGAACAACTGAAGCAATGGGCAGATACCAGTATAAAAATACATATAACAATATAAAGAACAAAAAGGCAACACCAGAAGAAACTGGCAGCTCTACAACACCAAGACCTGAACAGAGTAATGAAGAAGAAATAGAAGAAAACAATCTTAAAAACACCTTTATGAAGATTATACAAGCCTGAAAAGAGGATATAAAAATTTTCCTTAAAAAGACAGAAGAAAATACAAATAAAATATTGGAAGAGATGAACAAATCCATGAAAAGAAACACAGAAAACCAAGAAAAGGAAAACCAACAAATGAAAGAAACATGATAGGAACTAAATATTGAAATAGAAGCAATAAAAAAGGCACAAAATGAGGCAAAGGTAAAAATAGAAATCTGAAGAAAAGAACTGGAACTACAAATACAAATATAACCAACAGAATCCAAGAGATGGAAGAAAAAATCTCTGAAGTGGAAGACTCAATAGTGAAAATAGATACATCAGTCAAAGAAAACACTAAAACCAAAAAGTAAATGAAAAAATGAAAAGACCTAACCTGAGCATTATAGGAATAGAAGAAGGAGAAGAATATCAACTCAAAGGCACAGATAAAATAGTCAATAACATCATAGAAGAAAACTTTCCCAACTTAAAGAAGGGAATGCATATAAAGATACAAGAAGCTTACAGAATATCAAGTAGATTTGACCCCCAAAAAAAGTCTGTTTGACACATAATAAAGCCACAAAACATACAGAAATAAGAAAAAAAGTTAAGAGCTGTAAAAGAAAAGGGCCAACTTACCTATAAAGGCAGACCCATGAGAAAAATACCTGATTTTTCAATAGAAAGCATGAAAGCAAGAAGGTCTTGGTCAGAAGTTAAATAGATACTAAAAGAGCATGGCTGCCAACCTAGACTACTATACTCAGCAAAACTATCCATCACCATAGATGGAGTAAATAAGATACTCCATGACAAAGTCAGACTGAAACAATACCTATCTACCAATCTTGCCATCCAGAAAGCATTTGAGAGAAAACTCCAAACTAGGGATCCTAGATACACCCATGAAATCACAAACAATGAATAATCCCACAGAAAAAAAGCCCAGAGAAAAGAAATACATACAAGCTACCACCAAGAAGAGCAGGAAATATCAATCAGTGGTCACTAATATCCCTTAATATCAATGGACTCTATTCACCTATAAAAAGACACATGCCAACAAGATGGATACAAAAATGGAAGCCATCCTTCTGTTGCATACAAGAAACACACCTCAACCTTAAAGGCAGACAGAGGCTCAAAGTAAAGGTTTGAGAAAAGATTTTCCAATCAAATGGCCCTAAGAAACAAGCTGGTGTTACCATCCTAATATCTAACAAAGTAGACTTCAAACTAAAATCAGTTATAAGAGACCAGGATGGACATTACTTATTCATCTCAGGGAAAATTGACCAAGATGAGATTTCAATCCTGAATATTTATGCCCATTAAAAAAGGGCACCCATCTATGTAAAAGAAACACTGCTAAAGCTCAAATTCCACATCAAGTCTCATACTTTAATAGTTGGAGACTTCAATATCCCACTTTCACCCTTGGAAAGGTCAACCAGACAGATACTCAACAGAGTAATCAGGAGTCTAACACAGGTTATGATGCAAATGGATTTAATAGGTGTTTACAAAAGTTTCCACCAAAATTCAAAGGAATATACATATTTCTCAGCACCATATGGAACTTTCTCTAAAATTGGCCACATAATTGGTCATAAAGCAAATATCAATAGATAAAAAAGAAATAACCCTTTGTCTCATATCAGACCACCAGAGCCTCAAGTTAGAGTTCAACAACATCAAAAATCACAGATGCCTACCAACTCATGGAAACTAAACATCACTCAACTAAACCAACTCAAGGTCAAGGAAGAAATTAAGAAAGAAATGAAAGTATTCCCAGAGTTTAAAAAATGAATCTACAGAATACCCACACTAGATGCCTACGTGAAAAAGCTACAGAGAACCCACACCAGAGAACTAACAGCACAGCTGAAAAAATTAGAACAATTAGAAGCAAACTCACCAAGATGGAGTAAACACCAGGAAATAATCAAACATAAATCTGAAATCAATACAATTGAAACAAAAAGAACAATACAAAAAAATCAATGAATCAAAAGTCAAATGTCAAAGAAATAGATAAAATGTCAAAGAAATAGATAAAACCTTATCCAAAATAACCAAAAGGAAGAAAGAAAGAGTATTCAAACAATGTCAGAAATAAAAACGGGGACATAACAACAGACCCCCAGGAAATCCACAAAATTATCAGGTCATACTTTAAAAATCTATACTCCACAAAAATAAAAAAACCTAGAAAATGAACACCTTTCTCAAGAGGTATCACTTACAAAATTTAAATCATGATCAGATTAAATGCCTACATAAGCCTATAACTCCAAAAGAAATTGAAGCTGTCATTAAAAGTCTCTCAAGTAAAAAAAAGCCCAGGTCCCAGTGGTTTCAGTACAGGATTCTACCAGACTTTCAAAGAAGAACTAATACCAGTGTTCCTCAAATTGTTTATTAAACTGTAGAAACTGAAGAAATCTTATCAAATTCTTTTTATGAGACCACAATTACTCTAATAACCAAGCCACTCAAAGAAACAACAAAGAAAGACAATTACAGACCAATTTCCCTCATGAACATTGATATAAAAATTTTCAACAAAATTCTGACAAACCAAATCCAACAACAGATAAAATAAGTCATTCAAAATGATCAAGTAGGCTTCATCCCCAAAATGCAAGGATGGGTCAACGTAAGGAAAACTGTAAATATCATCCATCATATAAACAAACTGAAGGAAAACAACCACATGATTATATCCTTAGATGCTGAAAAAGCCTTTGACAAAATCCAACACTCATTTAGGATAAAAGTCCAGGAGAGATCAGGAATACAGGTAGAATATCTAAATATAATAAAGGTGATTTACAAGAAGCCAACAGCCAAAATAAAACTAAATGGAGAAATACTGAAAGTAATCCCAGTAAAATCAGGAACTAGACAAGGCTGTCCCCTCTCTCCTTAAGTATTCAATATAGTTCTCTACATTTTAGCCAAAGCAATAAGAGAACTAAAGGAGATTAAGTGGATACAAATTGTAAAAGAAGTGAAACTATCTCTATTTGCACTTGATATGATTGTACACATAAGTGACCCACAAAATTCTACCAGGGAACTTCTACAGCTGATATACTCTTTCAGCAATGTAGCAGGATATAAGATCAATTCAAAGACATTAGTAGCCCTACTATACACTAAAGATAAAAGGGCTGAAAAAGAAATAAGGGAAACATCATGCTTTATAATAGCTGCAAATAGCATTAAATACCTTGGAGTAACTATAAGCAAGGAAGTAACAGATCTATTTGATAAATTATTTATATCCCTGAAGAAAGAAATTGAAGAGGATATCAGAAAATGAAAATTCTTTTATATTCTTGGATGGGTAGGATCAACATAGTAAAAATGGCAATTCTATCAAAAGCAATCTATAGATTCAATGCAATTCCCATCAAAATCCCAACACAATTTTACAAACCAAGAAAGAACAATACTCAATTTCATTTGGAATAACAGCAAAGCCAGGATTGCAAAAACAATTTTGCTGGTGTTAAAACAGACTCATGGATCAATGGAATTGAACTGAAGATCCTGACATTAACCCAAAAACCTATGAACACCTGATCTTTGACAAAGAGGCCCAAAATATTTCATGGAAAAAAATTGCATCTTTAACAAATGTGTTGGCATAGCTGAATGGCAGTCTGTAGAAAAACGCAAATAGATCCAAGCCTGTCACCATGCATAAAACTCAAATCCAGTTTGATCAAAGACCTCAACATAAACCTGGCCACACTGAACGTGATAGAAAAGAAAGTGGGAAATATTCTCCAATGAATTGGCACAGGTGACCATTTCCTAAATTTGACACCAGTAGTACAAAGAAAAACAATCAATAATTGTGACATCCTGAAACTGAGAAGCTTCTGTAAAGCCAAAGACAGTCAATTACACAAAACAACAGCCTACAGAATGGGAAAAGATTTTTACCAAATCTACACATGACAGAGGAGTGATTTCTAAAATATATAGAGAACTCAAGAAACTAGAGCCCAAAGCCTTAAATAATCCAATTAAAAATGGGGTCAGAATTAAAAAGGGAATTCACAGCAGAAGAATTACAAATGGCTGAAAGACACTTGAAAAAGTGCTCATCATCTTTAGCCATCAGAGAAATGCAAATCAAAACAACCTTGAGATTGGCTAAGATAAAAGACAGAAATGACAGCCTATGCTGGAGAGGGTGTGGAGCAAAGGGAACACTCCTTCATTGTTGGTGGGAGTGTAAGCTGGTTCAGCCACTCTGGAATGCAGCAGGGCAGTTTCTCAGAAAACTGAGAATCCATCTCCCCAAGAACCCAGCAATACCACTATTGTGCATATACCCTAAATATGCACATACACACCCCTAAAGCATTAGCTGTACTATGTTCATAGCAGCATTATTACTAATAGCAAGAACCTGGAAACAACCTAGATGTTCCTCAACTGAAGAATGGATTAACAAACTGTGGTACATCTACAAAGATTGTGTACTACTCAGCAGTAAGAAAAAATGATATCCTAAAATTCACTGGCAAATTGGTGGATTTGGAGAATATCGTCCTGAGCGAGGTATCACAAACTCAGAAAGAGAAGCAGAGGATCTACTCACTCATTGGTGGACTCTAAACAAAAAAGCAAAAAGCAAAGCATGTCCAAACTGCAAACCACAACCACTGACCAGCTTGGGGTTTGAAGCACCTTGGACTGGCACGTTGGAGCCCATTCCTTCAAGAGGAACACCTATCCTATTTGATATTATGGTGAGGAAATCAGACTTGCCTGGTGTGGATGCTGAACTAAGCCACCTTGGGACCTTGGGACCTCCTGCCCTTACTGTGGAGGAGATGGGATGATGATGAGAAGAGTGAGTGACTGGGAGGCTGAGGAGGGGGAAGGGAGTTTTAACAGGGGGATATGTGGATGGAGGTTGACACCTTGTTCACAAAAAAATAAAAAATCAAAAAAGAGAAAAGGATTAATTTAAAAAAAAGAAAAAAAGAAAAAGAGACCAGATACATACAAATTGTCTTGGGTAAGAATTAGGATTAGCACCTTATCCTATAAAACAGAATTCATGCAGATTCTCAAAGTGGATCTACATTACTATATGTATTGAGAACATTGATAATTACTGTCCCAACTTTAGAGACCATTTTGAGAAAGATTATTTTAAGATTTAACCAGAATAGTTATGATGGGCTTCAGGCCATCTTGGGTGTGCCCCAAATTTTCTGTCATATGTGTTTGGCTAGTGAGTAATTTGTTAAACACCAATTCATGTATACTAACATAGTGCCTAAGAGCATATTTCTGGTTCTCTTTCAGCATAGAAGAATGTATAGAATTCAAGACTTAAGTCCCTAGGAAGTGCATTTTCCATTACAGCTCACAGCTGTAGGAATAAAAGGGAACCTTAAATGCTACTTGAATTTCATGATTTCAAATATTCAGAAAAGATGAATCCACTTGCTGCACCTGCTTGTATCATTCCATTTCCTGTCTCCCCTGTGAATAAGCCCACAGACACAACACCTATTTAAAGAGATTGGATCTTTTTTTTAAAAAAAAAAAAAAAAAAGTAAATTGGTATTTTCTATTGCATAGGTTCTTCAGCAATGGTAATATCTGTGCTCTGTGCACATGGAAAATTAAATCATTTTTTAAGTCAATGTCGGGTCTGCTAATAAAACCCACAGGAAACCCCACTGTGTCTTCTGCGCAACAGCTTTCCATAGCACATTTAAGGCTTTAAAAAGCACAAGAACAAATATGATTGATTATCAGTCCACTTGCCAGATTCTACATAGAAATTAAAGAAAGTAAAAGGCCTCTTATGAAAGTGATACAACCACCTGCAATACTAAAGCAATAAAATGTGTGTTCTGGTGTTTACGAACTGTTTTGACCCAGATACATGAAGCAGCTTTCTTGTGGAGGAGCCCTGCACAGCCACTAATCAATTGCTCCCGACTGTGGCAAAGCAGCAAAAAGCATTCCAAATTGACTAAAAGGTCAGAGCGCTCTGTGCGAATTCCATCAGTGAATCAAATACAAAGTTAGCCACACTTGTGATAAGCAGAACAAATGAAAAAAAAAAATCAGTTGATTAGGATGTACGTGGGACATTCAAAGAGTTAGCAACTCATTAATAACCAAGTGCCTACCCAGTGCCTTGACACACAATAAAGATGAGTTTAATTGAGCATCCACTTATTTTCACCTTATCTAAATATTAGCTAATGCTGTGATGATTTTGAAGATGATACACTTCTTTGAAAATGATTACAAAATCTAAAAGTATCACTTTTTATTTGCTCTCTATACAATCAAATTTCAAAGGCTACAGATGGATTTTCTGTGTATTCATTTGTCTCGGGTAGTCAGCCCAATCAAGGAAAGCAGGATTTTAATAATAATGTTTTTATTTTAAAATTAAAGTACCTCCTAAAAACGATGTCAATCAATATGACTACCTTCCTTTGGGAATCCACTGTATGAGAAGCTAGTGCAGTGCTTGGTTGGGCTTGTTTTAAGAGCTATTCTTGTTGGTGTAGAAAATTTCAGCATAAACAATTAAAAAGAAAAGAGAAGTATATCATCAAAATTACAACTTTTGGCTATAGTTTAGCAAGAATTTTCTGGGATATGAACATGATGAAAATACATAGTAGCAAGTTATATAAGTTTACATGTGTGTTTACCAATAACAGAAAATTGATTTATTAAGAAAGAAAGCATGCTTTTATGGGCAAAAATTTTCTCCGAAATGGGGACTGCTAAGGGGACATATTACTAAACTAAAATTTAGGAATAAATCAATAACAGATTACTAAAACTTGGGAACAACTCAGAGAGCTGCTTCCAAAAAACAAGGAAATTTTCTGTTTATGAGAATGAAGGTACAGGGTTAAGTGAGAGGGAGGAAGAGAAGAAAAGTAAGCCAGTTGATTTGCTTGGACTCTGGGGCTCAGTTGTGCTTGAGCCCTTGATGTAGTTTATATGTGTTCCTCAGTTGTACAGCATATAAATATTGTGGTATTAGGCACATTTCCAAACAAGGTGTGGATATATTTATTTCATATATGTAAAATTTATGTAAATTTGTCCTTTTCCTACCTGTGTGTGTATGTGTGTGTGTGTGTGTGTGTGTGTGTGTGTGTGTGTGTGTGTGAGAGAGAGAGAGAGAGAGAGAGAGAGAGAGAGAGAGAGAGAGAGAGAGAACACATGGGTGTAGATTTGGTTTTGGAATATTTGTTTCACACCGTTATTTATCAGTTAACTGAAAACCTCAAATTATAGAGAGATTCTTTTTATATAGAAAACTTTAATTTTTAAATGGTTTTCAGATGTAAGTTTGTAAATCACACACAATTATGTAATTTCCACTGTCCTTCCTCCAACCTTTACCGTGTCATTTTCAGATAAGTTTAACATCAGAAACAATTTCCTTCTATAATGTGAATAATAAGCACATGCAAGAATTGGTGAATAAATAAAATATATTGGAGAAAAGTGAATATGTTAATTACTATACAGTAATAAAAGTACAGAAAACTTGCTTGACATCCAGGTAGTTTCACAACTAATTTTATTGACTGTAGTCACATATAAAAATGCAAAGTCTTCATAATTTATAATACACACTTTTGTGCAAAGCAGGCGTTATGCCATATTTGTCCAAATTAAATTAAGTATAGATAATATTTAAGCTGCTTTTCTTTGAAAAGTGCTTATTCTTATAGAGAAAAAATAGAGAATACATGTTGGATATATGTTGGCATAATTTTAGATATCAGTTTTGTATTTTCTTTCACTCTGTATAGATCCACAGAAACTCTTTTCAATGGTCATCTCTCTTCCAAACAAGGCAATGAACAAAGTAGTAATGATTTTGCCCTGTGCATGTTCGCCCCCTACTGGCAGTTGCCGAAGACCCTTCGTTATCAATCTAACAGCATTATTAAGAAAACATTCTTTATTATATTTATATATTATTATATTATAATCTCAGAAGTAAAAGAAATATTTTTTTAAAAAAGATGTGTTCTACCTTGTTTTATGTGATTGCTTTCTATTGTATTATATTTCCTGGGAACCTATAAACAAAAGAACCTTCATCTTCGCTAGTAAACCACAACAGATCTGATAATCCCACTCATGCAGAGTGTGGGAACCACTGCATTTATGGGTCACTTGCAGAATCTTGGTTGAGGTGAGGCACATAGAATATGGGAGACTCCAAGCCAGTTGCATCTCCAAAAAATAAAACCTTACTGCAGCTGGAAAGTGAGTTGTGAGAAATACTCTCCTAGCACAGTAAGAGTCATCTCCACTGACAATGGCTTCTCTCCTCAAGAGTCAGTGTCTGCATTTGCAAATTTGTGCGGAGTACCTGTGGGAAAAAGCTTGTTGTGTACCTCGACCCTCGAAAGCTTCATGAAATTAATGAGCCTGAAATACAGTCTCATCATCTCTCGACAATGTCTTTGTGTATGATTCAGATGGGCATAATTTAGTGCTGGAAACCTCAATGAGATGCTACTATGGAACCTTTATATATACAAAAACAGAATTTCTTATGAGTGAATATGAAGTTCCATATTTTGAGTCTTTCATATAATTCAAAGTTTCCTTCATTAGATGTTGAAAACATACTACATTGTGAGAAGTAGAGGTGCAGTTTACCTTTGGAGTCATCCCAAATAAAATGTGAAAAATAATGAAACAATCTCTGCAATTAAAAAATGAGTATTAAAATTGATACTATGTAATAGAAACAATTATAAAGAGATTTGAGAAATTACATAAAAAAATTAAGAAACAAAATGGATAAATCGATGCACAAAGAACTACTAAACTGGAATACTATGAAACAAATCAACCTAACATAGAACATTAATGATCAAAGATTCAGAAATTAAGGGGAAAAGGAAGGGGTGATGCCATGTTATAGATATGAGTTTTGAAGGAAAATACAAAACAAATTGGTTTTTAGTTATATTTTTCATGAATATTTTTGTGGAGAATTTGGTGATGAAAAACTGTAGAATATATTTTTCATCCTGAAAGTATAAAATTTAATGTGGAGCTCCATGATTTCTGCTCCTATTGTCTATTCCAAACTTATAGAATTTCACTGAGTTATACAGGACTTGGATCTGATTAATATTGTTGCACAGAATTTTTATTTATTTGGGTGATCTTTATAAAAAATTAAAACAGAAATACTTAGCTGGTATTAATATTATTCTTTACATAAATTTTAAGAAGATATTTTATCTTATCATAGAAGATCCCAAGTGGACTCAGAAATTTTTAGCAAGAAAAAGCAGGGGTGGAAGTATCACAGTAAGTAATTTCTAGACAAACTATAAAGCTGAGCTGTCCAAAGTAACCTTGTAATTTCTGTACAAATAGTGGAAAAACGAAGCACAGAACCCAGAGTTTACATGTTTCATACAGAATGACTTTCTTCTAGAAATACTACCAAAGAAACAAAGTCTTTTCAATAGATGAAATGGTAAAAATAAAACAATAAAACCCTAAATATTCAATATATTCAATGTGCAACAGTACGTTTCAAGTCATAAAATTACAATGCTCTCTCTTTGTGTCTGTCTCTCACACACACATACACACACAAAACATACAGTCATATGTATAACAGAGTCATGAACTCCAGTTTTAAAAGACTACATTGGGAGGGGTTTCTATGACAACAATAAAGAGAATAAGTATCCTTGTGATAAAATATATGAAGAATTAAAAATTCATGATTTTTCTGTTAAAATGAAAAAAGCAGAAAAAAACGTTGTAACAAACCATAAACAGTAAAGTATTTTGTCACATAAAATAATGCCTTATACATTATAAAAATTCCCATAACTCTGGAATAGATTTCTCCACTGTTTCTTTGACAGATATAATCCTTTAACATTGGTTGGAGTTTCAGGGCTCCTAGCATAAAAATGGTCCTTTCAAAAGATATATTACACTGTAAGGAACTCTGTTCATTCTCCCAGTTCTGCCACTCAATCTTTTGAGATTCTTAGGAAAAAAAAAAATCTCAGTTTTCCAAGGTCAACATTTCAGCCTAAGGATTCTTGATATTGTTTGAGTTTTCTATTTCAAACAATATTAGCATATCATTTTTTAATGTTATTTTAAAATGCTTATTTAACTTTTACTTAAAGCAAAATGGGGAATAAGTGGAATAATGTATATAAAATGGTTATATCATGTAAAACAATAAAAATTACTATTCAAATTCCCCTTAGAATCTTTCATATAAAACATTTTGATGCTGGCAAAATTGTAAGAACATCTTTTATAGTATATAAAAGTTAATTCATGACTATTTAATCTCAAATGTAAGAGATTTGTATAAAATGTATATGTTTAAAGTTTTAATAATGTAAATATTTCAAATGCCATACTTGATAATTTTCATAAGTCATTTGTTTCAAGACTTACATCTAATTTTGCAGCAGATATTATTTTAAAGTTTCAAAACATTGTAAAGTCATCAAAAGAAACACCTTTTGCATGAGCTAAGTAGTGCATCAACTATTAACACATTTATATTCATCACTGTGGTTTACAATAATATCTTTTTTAAACTAAATATAAAAATGCAAGGACATGGTAAAAGATAAAATACATTTTTGCTTTATATTGTGATGAAAAACAAGCCTGAGAACCTAAAATTGTACCTAAGAAAGGGTATTATTTATAGAAGCTGGAATATAAAAGGTAATACCAGGAAGTGTCAAAAATGATTGAAACACTCAACCTTGACAACTCTGAAATTTGCAGGTTGAATACCTGCCACAATTTGTGAATGATTCTCTGTATTCTAAAACTGCTTGATTTAGCAGGCACTGAGGGAGAAATGGATGAGTGAGCCCAAGAAACATGAAGACATAGATGTGATTCCATTGTTTAAACTTGACCTAATGTATATTATTCTTCAATAAGAGAAGCTATAAAAGTATATCTTAGTGATAGCATTTTTCCTTGTAGTGACTCTTTGGTGGTACAAATGTAGAGTCAAAATGTGAACATTTCTAGAATATTCTTTTATTCTTTTTCCCAATGAGAAGTTCATTTCCTATTTGAAAGATTTGTACATGCACATACTTATTTGTTAAATATATTTAATTTTACACTATTACACACTTTTGTGCAGATATTTGCACAAGACTTGCACTGAAGGATTTGAGTCTTACTGATATGTCCTGGTTCTATTTTATTTTTCCAGATTGTATAAACACCACTCTATGTATGTATATGAATGGAGTGAGATTATGATGTTACACTGAAAATAATTGTCCCGACTACTAGTTTAATAAGATTGCTGATTGGACAAAGGCAAACAGGTAGTGTGGGCAAGGCTACCAGACTAAGAAAACTCTGGGAACAGGTAGAACAGAGCAGAGATGTCAGAGAATCACCAGTGATTTCAGCAGAGATGCCAGGAGATGCAGAGCAATGAAGTAGAAATGCTGCTGAGAAAAGGTACCAAGTTGGAATGGCTGAACAAGATAAGAAAGATGGGTTAGTTTAAGAATTAAGACCTAGCAAGTTATATGTCTGGGCCCTAGGCCTATCAGCATGAAATAAATATAAGTTTTTGTGTGTTTCTTTTTTGTGTTTCTTCACACTTCAAGCAGCAGTGGGACTGTGAGTGGATCTGAATCTCAGGGCCACCCCTGAAAGTCCTGGCCAGAAACCTAATACAATAATGAATACATACAAATTTATTTATGTGTGTTTAAATGGATGAATGTCTCTCATCTGCCTGTTCTCAAATGTCATTTAAAGAATTATATTATAACTGTTTGGTCAGTGGGTTGTTATGAGCTAGCTCTTACATTTGAATAACCCATTTCTATTATTCTATATATTGCCCTATGGCCTGTGGCTTACTAGTTCTTTCACATCTTATTTCTTGGGTGGCTCACAGCATCTGCCCTGACTCCATCCTTCTTTATCTCTGTCTTTAGTGTTAATGTACCACCTAACATTATTCTGCCTGGATGTTGGCCACGACAACAGATTTATTTATCAACCAATGAGAATAATGCATATTCACAAAGTAAAGAAAGACCATTTCACAGTGTGTGTGTGTGTGTGTGTGTGTGTGTGTGAGTGTGTGTGTGTGTGTGTGTGTGTGTGTATATATATTCCTAAGGACATAGATACATCTGGTATAGTCTATATAATGTTACTTGTTTGTATGTCTAAAGGGATAGTGGTGTTTTAGCACTAGATAATCTATTGGTATGTTCTTCCCTGAAGAAAAGGCTATTTTAAGCTTTTAATATTATCTGAGTTTAACAAATTTTGGAGCCCATACATTAGAAGTGACTATAGCATAAAACAACTACTACTTGGTATCTCTCCTATGCTCTTTGGTTATTGTGAGTTGTTTTCATAACTAGATGCAGCCTTTTAGATGCAAATTTTGTTAAAGTTTGACAGTGACCTATGAAAATTGTTATTCACTTTCCTCAACTGCTTGCAAACAAAGATTCCTTACCTCTGGAGTCAGCAGAAATGCCACTTGTACAGTGAAGCCTACTTTTATTATCTTTGACTTCTGTAATAAAAAGGAGGTATGACTGGGATCAAACTGAAAAGCATCAGAATGTCCTTTTCTTGCTCACAACAAAAAACAGATTAAGAGCAAAGTATAAAAAAAAATTATTTACTATAGTTCAAAGGGTATCATGTTTCCTTAAATATTCTTTTATTTCTGAAGATAGAAAAGGCAGAAATGTAAATTATCTTCACCAATTAGTCTTCCAAATTTAAATCAAATATAACTTGTGAATTGTTAGATAATTTGAAAACTCATCTAGGGATTATTCTTAAGACAATGTGTAGATTTAGAGAGCACTTATAATCTATATAAATCAATCAGCCTATGTATTTATGGAAGTTTGAATGATATGCCTTCTACAGGTCTCAAGCATTGAATTTTTGGTCATCACTGGTGCTTGAGTGGGTAAGATTAGAAGGTGTTTTCTTGTTGTGGTGTTATTAGTCATATAACACCTCTAGTCATGTGGGCTTCAATATTTCTAAGAGTGCCACGGACATTGCACACTCTATTCTCTTTGAAAATCTCGTAGAATTACTTAAGCTATCTTGCCCTGTTTTTTTTTTTTTTTTTTGTGGGGGAGGCTTGGGAGATATTTAATAGCTGCTTCTATTTTTTTAAGGTGCTACAGGTCTGTTTAGGTTATTTATCTGCATTTGATTTAGTTTTGTAAGTGGTACCTGTCCAGTTTTTAGGATTTTCAATTTTGTGGGGTACAGATTTTTGAAGTATGACCTAATGATTCTCTGGATTTCTTCAGTCGCTGTTGTGATGTCCCCATTTTCATTTTTGCTTTTATTAATGTTGAAATTCTCTCATTGCCTTTTAGTTTGGATATGTTTTTATCTATCTTGTTGACTTTTTCTAAGAAAAAGAACCAATCAATCAGACACTCTATGAGAAAGAAAACAAAACAGGGAAAGTTACTTAGCAGTATAGTAAACAGTCTAACTACATTTTGTCTTTGTTCTGAAACGTAAGCAAGGCTGAATTTTAAAATAATAAATTAGTATTATTCTCTTTGTTTTAATTTTATTAATTTCAGCCCTGAATTTGATTATGTTCTGCCATCTATTTCTTCTGAGTGAGTTTGCTTCTACTTGTTCTAGAGTTTTTAGTTGTGCTGGTAAGTCTCTTGTGTGAAAATTCTCCATTTTTTTAAGTAGGCATCTAGTACTATAAACTTTTCTCTTAGTACTGCTTTCATTGTTTCCTATAAGTTTGAGTATGTTGTGCATTCATTTTCGTTAAATTTTAAGAAGTCTTTAATTTTTTTCTTTGCTTCTTTCTTGACTCGGATGTGGTTCAATTGAGAGATAGCTAGCAAGATGAGGGGGGAAGAGTTGATAAGATAATGAGATAGTTTAGTTGGAGGAGGCTCAGAGAGGGAGAACAAATAAATACATAGCTTGATAGAGGAAGCTATTGAGGGGTTAAAGAGAAACCTGGTGCTAGGGAAACATACAAAAACCCACAAAGTTTTCCCAGCTAGGACTCCAAGCAATAGTGAAAAGTGTGCCTGAACATGACTTCCCCTATAATCAAATAAATGATCACCCTAGTTGTCATCAAAACTTTATTCAGTAACTGATGAGGGCAGAAGCAGAGATCCACACCTAAGCACCAGGTTGAGCTCTCAGTCTATCTGGAGAGAGAGAAAGGAGAGAGTATATGAGCAAAGGGATCAGGATCATGAGGAAGAGACCCACAGAGATGACTTACCTGAGCTATGAAAAGCTCACTGACTCTGAAATAACTGCTGAGGAGCCTTCTTGGAAAGGAATTAAGCCATCTGTCTAATAACATGGGAGTTTTTGAAGCCTCCTACAGTATGACCATAGTTTAATCCTGGTGCATGAACTGACTTCTTGGAGCCCATTCTTTACAGAGGAAAACCATACTCAGACTTGATACTTGGTGGAGGGACTCTGTCCTACCTCAACTGGATATTCCAGACTAAACTGACTCACCATGGAATTCCTTGTCCTCCCTGGGTATTGGGTGGAAGAGAAGGTGAGTGCG
Organism: Sigmodon hispidus; assembly: GCA_004025045.1. NCBI lineage: Eukaryota > Metazoa > Chordata > Mammalia > Rodentia > Cricetidae > Sigmodon > Sigmodon hispidus. The sequence continues at coordinate 36,775 of PVIH01001316.1, forward strand.
AATGGGGAGGAAGAGGGGAAGAGGGACAAGTGGAGAGTATGAGAAAAAAATTATAAATGAAACAATTACCAAAAGAAAATATGTACATTTACACAATGATGCAGTATTACTAGGAGTTAAAAAAATGACATAATGAAATTAGCAGGCAAAAGGATGGAAACAGAAAAAAATATACCCTGACATAACCCAGACAAAAAGACCAACATTGCATGTACTCATAGTAGTTATTAGATGTGAAGCAAAGAATAACCAGGTTACAATCTATTGCTGCAGAGAAGCTAGCCACCAAACAGGACCCTAAGAGGGTTGCACTGATTTTCCAGGGAAGAGGGTACAGATGAACTCTCTGGGATGAATGGGAGGGGTTTAAAGGAAAAGTGAAACATATGGGATAAGAAGAGAGAGGGTAATAAAAGGGATATCTTGATAGAGGATGCCATTTGTGGTTAGAGAAAAACCTGGGGGCTGGAGACATTGCTAAGCCATTAATAACTAGGCTCACAACCAAAAATATAAGAGAAAAACCCTGGTACCTGTGAAACTATCAGGAATCCACAAGGATAACCCTAGCAAAGACTCTTAGCAACAGTGAAGAGGGTGTGTAAACTGGCTCTTCCTGTAATCAGATTGATGACTGATGTGAGAGGTCTTTTTGTTTGCTCTGAGTGTGCTTTATTGCTATTTGTTAATGAAGAGGTTGTTTTGGCCTATGGCAAGGCAACTTGGAGGCAGGCTAAAAATACATGCCAAAATGAAAGAGAAGAAGTGTAGAGTTAAAGAGAAGCTGTCACTCAAGAAAGAAAGATGTAATGGGTCACAGGTAACATAACAGAACCACGGGGCAATACATACATTATTGAAAATGGGTTACATTGTAAGAGCTTGTTGGTAATTAGCCTGAGCCATAGGCCACACAGTTTTTAATTAATATAATTCTTTTCTTTTTGTGTTTATTTGGAACTAAGAAGCTGCAGAACTACTGACGTGGACCTCTAGTTAATCCAGGCTAGAAACTTGTGGCTATAGGTGAAAAAGCTAATTGTCAATGAAGAGATTTCATCCAGTGGACTGATGGAAGCAGTTGAAGAGATCTTTTGAAAAGAGGGAAGAAGAATTGTACCATAGTGGAGGGGGGATTAAGATCATAACAACAAAACCCACAGAGAGAGTTGACCTTAGCTAATGATAGCTCACAGACTCTGGACTGATAGTTAGGGAGCCTGCATGAGTCGGAACTAGGCCCTCTGGATGTGAGAAACAGTTGTGTATCTCTAACTGTTTGTGGGGCTCCTAGAAGCAGAAACAGGACCTGTCCTTGGCTCATGAGCTACCTTTTTAGAAACTATTCACCATTGTGTAGATGTACCACAGTTTGTTAATCCATTCTCCAGTTGAGGGACATCTAGGATGTTTCCTGGTTCTTGCTATTACAAATAATGTTGCTATGAACATAACTGAGCTAATGCCTTTGGAGTGTGACTGTGCATCTTTAGGGTATACACCCAGAAGTGGTATTTCTGGGTCCTTGGGAAGATTGATTCTCAGTTTTCTGAGAAACTGCCATACTGCATTCTAAAGTGGCTGAACAAGCTTACACTCACAACACCAATGGAGGAATGTTCCACTTGCTCTGCATTCTATCCAGCATAGGCTGTCCTCTGTGTCTTTTATTTTAGTCAATCTAACAGGTGTCAGGTGGTATCTCAAAGTTGTTTTGATTTGCATTTTTCTGATGGCTAAGGATGATGAGCACTTTTTCAGGTGCCTTTCAGCCATTTGTAATTCTGCTGAGAATTCCCTTTTTAGACCTGAATCCCATTTTTTTGATTGGCTTATTCAAGCTTTTGGGCTCTAAATTCTTGAGTTCTTTATATATCTTAGAGATCAGTCCTCTATCACTTGTATAGTTGGTGAAAATCTTTTCCCATTCAGTAGGCTGTCGTTTTGTCCTATTGACAGTGTCCTTGGCTTTACAGAAACTTCTCAGCTTCAGGAGATCCCACTTTTTGATTGTTGATCTTAGTGTCTGTGGCACTCGTGTTATATTTAGGAAGTGGTCACCTGTGCCTATTAGTAGAAGTATATTTCTCACTTTCTTTTCTATCAAGTTTAAAGTGTCTGGGTTTATGTTGAGGTCTTTGATTCTCTTGTATTTGAGTTTTGTGCAGGATGACAGGCTTGGATCTATTTGCATTTTTCTACACACTTCCATCCAGCTATGCCAACACCATTTGTTAAATAAACTGTATTTTTTTTCCATTGAATATTTTGGGCCTCTTTGTCGAAGATTAGGGGTTCATAGGTTTTTGGGCTAATGCCCGGATCCTCAATTCGATTCCATTGATATACAAGTCTGTTTTTATGCCAGTCCCAGGCTGTTTTTATTACTGTAGCTCTATAGTATAAATTGAAGTCAGGGATGGTGATACCTCCTGAGGTTCTTTTGTTGAATAAAATTGTTTTGGCAATCCTGGCTTTCCTGTTATTCCAAATGAAATTGAGTATTATTCATCAAGGTCCAAAAAATATTGTGTTGGGATTATGATGGGAACAAACTGTGGTACATGTAAACAAAGGAGTACTACTCAGCAGTAAGAAAAAATGATATCCTACAGTTTGCAGGCAAATGGATGGATTTGGAGAATATCCTCCTGAACAAGGTATCATAAACCCAGAAAGATAAGCAGGGGATGTATTCACTCATTAGTGTACTCTAAACAATCAAACAAACAAACAAACAAGAAAAAAACAAAGAATATCCAAGCTGCAAACCACAACCACTGAACAGCTTAGGATCAGAAACATCTTGAACTGACTCCTTGGATCCCACTCCACCTAGAGGAACACATGACTCAGTGTTGAGGTTGAGGGGAGAAAACTGGATCTGTCCACAATGGAGACTGAACTAAGCAATATTGGGACAGTGGGAGCTTGGGACCACCTGCTCCCTGCCCGTGGGGGGGAGAGGTGTGGAGAAGAGAGAATGACCTGATGTGTTCGGAAGGGGAAAGGACCTTGAATAAGGATATACAGGATAGAAAGAGTGACTTCTTTGTTCATAATAATAATAATAATAATAATAATAATAAAGAAAATTAAAGAAAGAAACAGAACTGTTGATAAATAAGAAGTCTCAAAGGTTAAAAAAAAAAACAAAAACTATTCACCATTCTGGGATGGTTAGTTTGGTTGTGATGCAGTGGGAGAAGCTTGGTCCTGCCTCAGTTTGATATGACATGCTTGGTTGACTTTCCCTGGACCTGCCTCTTTCTCTTTTTTTAAATTTTTCTCCATTTATTTATTTATTTATTTATTTATTTATTTATTTATTTATTTTCAAAGAAGTCACACTTTCTATCCTTGCATATTCTTATTCAAGGAGGGTGCCTTCCCCCTCCTACCACATCAGGTCATTCTTTCTTCTCCACAACTCCCCATCCCCTCCTTGAGCAGGCAACAGACAGTCCCATGGTCCCACTGACCCAATATTGCTTATTTCAGTCTCCACTCCTGGCAGATCCAGCTTTTTCCACCCCCCCCCTCAAGAGTGAGTCAGGTGTTCCTGTAAGGGGAGTGGGATCCAAGGAGTCAGTCTAGGGTGTTTCTGATCCCAAGCTGTTCAGTAGTTGTGGTTTGCAGCTTGGGCATGCTTTGATTTTTCTTGTTTGTTTGTTTGTTTAGGGACCACTAATGAGTGAATACATCCCCTGCTTATCTTTCTGAGTTTGTGATAACTTGCTCAGGATTTTCACCAACCCTACAAGTGATAGAGGACTGATCTCTAAGATATATAAAGAACTCAAGAATTTAGAGCCCAAAAGCTTGAATAAGCCAATCAAAAAATGGGATTCAGATCTAAAAAGGAAATTCTCAGCAGAAGAATTACGAATGGCTGAAAGGCCCCTGAGAAAGTGCTCATCATCTTTAGCCATCAGAGAAATGCAAATCAAAACAACTTTGAGATACCTCCTGACACCTTTAGATTGGCTAAGATAAAAGACGCAGAGGACAGCCTATGCTAGAGAGGATGCTGAGCAAGGGGAACACTCCTCCATTGTTGGTGGGAGTGTAAGCTTGTTCAGCCACTCTGGAATGCAGTATGGCCATTTCTCGGAAAACTGAGTATCGGTCTCCCCAAGGACCCCGCAATACCACTTCTGGGTGTGTACCCTAAAGATGCACAATCACACTCCAAAGGCATTAGCTCAACTATGTTCATAGCAACATTATTTGTAATAGCAAGAACCTGGAAACAACCTAGATGTCCCTCAACTGAAGAATGTATTAACAAACTATGGTATATCTACACAATGTAGTACTACTCAGCAGTAAGAAAAAATGATATCCTAAAATTTGCAGTCAAATGGATGGACTTGGTGAATATCCTCCTGAGTGAGGTATCCCAAATTCAGACAGATAAGCAGGGGATGTACTCACTCATTAGTGGTCTCTAAACATACCTGCCTCTTTCTGAATGGAGGAAAAGTGGATGGGGTAGACAGACTTGGGTGGGAGAGGGAATGGTAAGAGAGGAGAGAGAGAAAACGGTAATTGGTACATAAAATAAAAAAAACATTTAATAAAAATGTAATTTTAAAAAAGACTGAGATATTTTCATTTCAGTTAAAGTGGAAAGAAAGAATACCAAAATATATTAAAAGTTATAACTGAATATACACTGAGATTTTCCAGTATCCAATATTCTTTTGAAATCATCTTAGTCCAAACCCAATGTTCTCATTCAGAGTTTAATATGTAATTTCACCATGTGGGCCCCAGGAGTCCAACACAAATCCTTTAGCTTCGTAACAAGTTGCTATTTCCATTTGCCACCTTCTTAGCCATAAGATTTAAAAAATTAAAAAGACATAAAAAATGGTCATGAATAGTCATGAATAGACTTCAGTATGATTCTTAAAATTGTCTAAATTATCTTTGTGGAAACACTTTTAATAAAAACCTGACTTAGTTATGTCAGGCAGAATTCTCAGAGTTTATGAACTCTGCTATATTTTTCATTGGTTTGTTTACTAATTCAACTAAAATTATCTTTTCGACAAACTACATTTTAACAAAGGCTGACCCTAAACGGGGTTTGTATTTGAAGACAATTTTGAAGTAATACTGATCTTGGTGCTTCTAGAACTCCAAGGATAATGCTTCCTGTGTGAAACAACACTCTTGGTTTATGTGATATATAATAACAGATATAATGCATGTTTGTAAAGCTACATCTCTGCCAATGAAGGTATATCACCAACAACCAAGAACATACATGAAAATAGTTTAAGGAAATTCTTGTCATATATAAGAAGTGGTTAAAAAAAGAAATTATAAATAAAAAATATAAACAAACAAAAATTTTCAATTTTGTAGTGGAAATACCTTAGTACGAATAACCTATGCATGCCTTGAAGTTTCTTTGCCAACATGTCCTGTCAGTGAACTCTGCTGTGATATCATGGATTCTGTACAAGAAAGTGATATGAAGTTTTGGTTTAAATGGAGCAAATCTGAAAACAAATCAGCATTTTCCATAACTTTAGTCACATAGTGTGTAAATTGGACCCTGTTGCAATTCATAAATACTTTAAATTTGTATTTTAGTCAGAACAGGAGTGATAGATTCAGTATTTATGTTAGGCTCCACTCAGCCAGGGTTGTATGGCTGACTCAGTACAGAGAGTCCAAGAAGAAATACATTCATTGTTCAGTCCTCTAGAATGGATGTCTCTGCAGCTCCAGTCTGAAACTGAAGTCCAGGAGGATTCTTGAATGGATGTTGTTCTTTTGTCTACACTGGCACTTTGAGGAGGTTAAATTTGATACTAGCCTCACCAACAAGAGTGAGAGCAAGCAAGCAAAAAGAGAACTTTTATTTTTCCATGTCTGTTTTGTATGAGAAGCCCCCATAAGAAATGAACCAGATTTTGGGTGTGTCTTCTGTTTTAGATAATCTGATTAAGTAAATTGCTAATGGAAGTGCCTAGTGGAATGGACTTTACACAATTACAGATGCAGTCAATTTGACAATACAAGATTGGCTATAACAACATGTAAAAGGCTATTAAAATACTCCAATGAGACTAAAAACTTTAATAAATAGATATTTTTATATATATGCATAATAAGAAATTTAAAGAAATATGAGGAAAGTATATAAAATACACTAAAGCTATCAACTGGATATTTAATTTTAATAGGGTAAATGCTGGTGAATTTATGATCTGTTTTTTTTTTTTCATAAAATCTTTCTGGACTGGTTACCAAGTCATCACACTGCAAAGTACAGCCTATTCTAACATGATTAGAGGATGAAAAATATCAAAAAGTTCCAGCAAATGTAGGCAAATCATTTCCAAGTCATGAATACCTTCACTGTTATTATTTCTCTGTAAACATTAAAGGACATGTTCCATTTATTGAAATTTTAGAGGGTGAAAGAATGACTCAGACTGTCTGCGGATGAGGAGCAAATATATATAATTAAGAACAAAAATATTTTTCAAAATAAGAAATATTGATATAAACCTTCAGTGCTTTATTTTTGTTATGATCTTTTTTATATTTAATGAAATTTAGTTAAATCCCTTGTGTGTGTGTGTGTGTGTGTGTGTGTGTGTGTGTGTATATTCTATGACTCAAACTTTATTTAGTGACTTAGCTTACAAAGGAAACTCTAGGAATTCAAAATTAATATCTTTGCCAATAAATTTTTCTATACACAAGAAAACTTCTCAGATCCTGCCCCACATTCTACTGTGTTTTGTCTAAATGAACCTTTGTGAACCTGCATTGGGATCCTCTGACTCAATAATTTCATTTGGAAGATCAGTCTTAAGAATGGTTGGCATTGAGCACTGCTGTGGTGGGGGTGACCTCTGGGGTTCTTTTGATTATTTATTGAATGGCTTTCTTGAATTGATTTTGGCAGAATTCACCTCTGAGTCATGAAGACTACTTATATTTCACTATTTTTTTTCCTAATCCATGAATTTGCCAGATTTTGGTTTTCTGGAAAGATTTCAATTGAAGAGCTAGAACAAATGTTATAATACATTTAGAAGCACCAACAACTACAATTTCCTTGGCTGCAGTAATGCTGAGATTTTGTTGCTATGACTTGAGATGTGAGTGCATCTCCAACTGGAGCAGCTTCTGATGCTGGATTCAAAGTAATCTAGCTTCTTGCCAATGGTTCATATCCTTAACATTGGAGCTGAATACAGCCTGATCCTTGAAAAGATGCCTCATTCTTGAGAGAACTGTTCATATTCTTGTGCCAGAAGAAAAGAGTCTGGAACAAAATATCAAAAGGACAGAGATCACATGAAAATCACATTTTTAATAGAATTAAAACACATTGGTTCACTCTTTCCTCTCTCTCACTCATCATTTCTATACTTATTAGTCAGGCTCTACTTATATTTATTAGTGTACATACATGTAGGTAACATTCATAAAAATGTTAAAAACTTTGAGTTTAATGATGGGCAGTATAAAGATAACTGTGGAACAATGATTTAATAAAATTCTTGGCTACTTAGTACAGAATATCATAGATACATGAGGAAGATTTATAATTATTATAGCATATAGTGAGCAGAGAAAGAATTCTGAGGCATGGTAATTTGTAATAGACAATGGAGTCATCTAATGCTTGATGCCTTTTTGTTGACATCTTCTCAAAGACCATGATGAGGAACTGTGTAGAAAACTACACAGTTGGTAAAGTACCTACCTCACATATATATATATATATATATATATATATATATATATATATATATATATACCAATGTTTGGATATTCAGTATCCATTTAAAAAGCTTCTCTTGGTATGACATAAATATAACCATAAGTCTGTTGATAGACAGATTTATCCCTGGAACATTCTTGGTCAGACTTTCTTGAAAGACTATGACCACCAGATTGTAAGAAAGAAATTTTGCCTCAAAAACTAAGGTGGAAAGAAGTAGGGAATATATCCAACACTGACATCTGATTTCCACGAGCATGTTTATACAAATTTACTCCATTTATCTGGACATACCCATACATTATATACATAACACGTGCAGAGAGAGAGAGAGAGAGAGAGAGAGAGAGAGAGAGAGAGAGAGAGAGAGAGAGAGAGAGAGAGACCATAGGCTTATTTTGCATAACAATAATTTTACATTCCACATAATTTCTACAGGTTCCATGATTTCAACTTTTTTCACATTGTTTATAAATTTATTCTATATATTTGGATGTTTTAACTACATGTAGAAGATTCATGCAGTGATTGGAGATGAGAAGATTCTCTGTAATTGGAAGTTCAGGGAGTTCTGGGTTCTGGAAAGCAAACCTGATTCTCAGAAGGGCAGCACATGCTCTAACATCTAGAACAACTTTTAAATTCTCATTTTCTTAATTCACAGTGAATTACTAACAGAGTTCACTCTACATTCATTTCTGATTTACAGAAAAGTAAGGAGAATTTGAGATATTATTGAATTAATAAAAAGAATACTTTTCCAGATGCCATACCTTCAAATTAATGTTTTCATTAGTATGTTCGCATAAAAACATGTGGGCAAGATGCCAGTGCTAAAGTGAGGTAGCAGTATCATGACATTATCACAAAGACATTGTTAGGCTTGTGTTATAAAGCAAACATTATAAAGATGGTAGATGTCTTTAAAATACAGCTGAATAAATCCCTTAAATAAATTAAAAAGGTCAAATATGAAGGAAATAAAATAATCCCATAAATAAAGAAAATAAGGCCACCCCCTACATTGCAGAAAATAAATACAAGTTTTCAAACCTGAAAATTGAAATAGAATAAAGAAAACAAAAAAAAAATTGAGGGAATTTATGAAGTGGAAAATCAGGGTAAAACATTTAGGAACTATAGACACAAGTATCACCAACAAAATATAAGAGATGGAAAAATCTTAGACGTAGAAGATATAATAAAAGAAAAGAATAAATTGGTCAAAGAAAGTGTTAAATATAAAAAATTTCTAACAGAACACATCCAGAATATTGAGATCACTATGGAAAGACTGAACCTGTTAATAGTAAGAATAAAAGATTGAGAAGAATCCTAGCTTACAAGTTCAATGATCAAATTAAGTATCATCAACAAATTGTGGTAGTGTAATTGTTGTCTACATTTAGAAGAATACAAATAGATCCCTATATACTACCCTGCATGAAATTCAATTCCAAATATATCAAAGACATCAACATAAATCCAGATACAGTGAAGCTGACAGGGGAAAAAAAAAAAGAGTAGAATTGAATACATTGTCACAAGAGACAACATCCTGAACAGAACAGAAATAGCATAGTCATGAAGATAAACAATTAATCTCATGAAGCTGAAAAGTGTAAGTAAAACAAAACCTTCAATAGTACAAAAAAGCACCCTTCAGAATGAGAAAAAAATTCAACAACTTCACATCTGGCAGAGGGCTAATATACAGAATATATTAATCACCCCAAAAATAAGACATCAATAAACCAAACAATCCACTTAAAAATGGGGTAAATATTTGAACAGAGAATTCTAAATGGAAGAATTTCAAATGATTGAGAAATCCTTAAAGAGAAGATCACTTTCTTTTTCCATGGGGAAATGCAAACCAAAACAATTTTCAGATTGAGGCACATTTTTAGGGAGCTGTAGAAGCCTAGCAAAGTGAAAAATCTCTATTAAAAAAAAATCACAGATACCTGGGCATCTGTGAGGATTACCTTAGAGAAGGGTTGTAGTAATGGAGGATATAGGTGCTGAACTGGCCCTCTGTAATCAGACAAGTCTTCCAGTGTGAGGATTAGAACACAAATACAAACACAAAAGCTTAGACCACATTTTTTTCCGGTGTGTAAGATGTGCTGAGGTACACTGCCTGGATGCCAAGCATGAGAGGGTGGATAGCCTAGAGTCCTAGGACAGAACTGAACTGTACTGGTCAAACCGAAAAAAATAATTTTAATTATATTCTGAAATATTCATAGATCAAAAATACTTATCCCAGTTGTTAGCAAAGAGGCATCATCCAGCAACTGATGGAAACAAATGTCATATTCATAGACTCACAGGAAGATATTGGGCATCATTTGGAGAACACCAGAGAAAAGATAGAGGACGAATTGTGGGAGATAGAGAGACCAAGGATACCACAAGAACACTCCTATTAGATTCAAATAAGCAAGGGTCAAAAGAAAACCACAGAGACTGAAGTGGCAATTACAGAGCCTAAATTGTTTGATATATAGATCTTCTGTATATATGTTGTGTTATAGTATATAGTAGTAAGGTTGATATTCTTTTGTGACTCCTAACTTTGGAAGTGGGGGTATTTCTGACGCTTGGTTGCTTTAGAGACCCTTTATTTCATACTAGATTGCCTCGTCCAGCCTTGATATGAAGGTTTGTGACTATTCTTACTGTCATGTTTTATGCAGTTTTCTTGATATAGGTAGGAGTTCCATTCTTTCTTTAGGGGAGAAGGTAAGAATGTGGATCTGGAGGAGAGGATGGGAGAGGAGTCTAGGGAGAGGAAACAGGATGCAATATATAAGAGAAGAATTTTAAAAAGGGAGAAAATACATCAATGTAGTGAAAGTCTGCAACAGGAATTTCCATCTGTGACCACAATATTCAATTTCCTGTGCATAATATCTTAAAAAAAAAACAGGCTAAACTAAATCCATCTTTTCTACAGACCAAAGTTGCTTTAGGTGATTTTTTATGTTTGTATTGCTTCTTAGTATCATGATGATAATAATAGAAAAAATAATTTCATTTATTTGTAAAGAAGTAGAAATTAAACATTTTAAAACTTAATGCACAGTACATAAGTTAAAGAGAAAGAAACAATTATTTACTTATTCATGAACTCCTTTAATAAAAATCAGTGTGTCTGTAGGTGTATTAATGTCCTCAAAAATAACATAACTAATCCAATAATTATCTAGTATATGTGGAATTTATTGGACTGTCTTACAGAGTATAATATGAGTATTCGAATAACGGCTGTCTACTAACAAAAAAGATTGAGCAACTAGTAGCAGCACAGCCTATGAGGATGGAAATCTCTGCAGTTCCAATCTTACAGATAGTCTAGGAGGATACTAAGAAAGATGTCAGATCTTTATCTATATTGGAAAAGTTGGATTTAATACCAATCACAACAATAAAACAGAACTTGCACCAAGAATGATGGAAAACAGGAATAAACAAACAAACAAACAAACAAACAACAAATATGCTTTTCTTCCATTTCATTTTACCTGGGTCATCATGAGAATGTGTGCTCCATATTTAGGATTGGTCATATTTAAAATAATGCAGTTATATCCATCATATTTGTACCCTACAGATATGAAGAATCCAGATGGATATTATGTACTAATATGTGTATACTAGCTATCTTGACCCTTAAGAATTATCTACAATACTCCTAAAATTTTCTTACTCTTAGAGATTAATAAGGGCTTTCAGAAAGATACACAGACTCTATAACTTCAGTTGTTTATCATCTATGATGATGACTTTGATAACTGATTTTTGTTATTATTTCATTTTGATTTAGAGTATTTTAAATACATTGTTTTACATTTAAAAGAAGATAGTCCTGATGAGACTAAAGATACAAGAGAGATATCTTAACACAATATTGGCAGTTTAAGGCAATATCATCTGAACAAGACAAAAACTCAAATATTTTCACTAAAATTAGATGCAAGGCAAAGATATCTCCACATCATACCTTGTCACTGTGGTACTTGAAGTCTTAGCTACAGCAATGAGAAAACTGAAGGAGCTTAAGAAGGTACGAGTAAGAATGGGAGAAGTCAAACTATCTTTATTTGCAGTTATAATTTTATAAACTAAAGGACCAGAAAACCCTACCCATAAACTTCTACCTATGATAAAAACTTTCAACAATTTATTAAGATACAAAATTAATACACAAAATTTAATAACCTACCTATATTTAAATGACAAACATACTGAGAAAGAAATTACAAAAAGGTACTTTATAATAACCTCAAAATGAATCTTGCTGGAGATATGGCTCAGCCGTTAAAGGATAGGCTCACAACCAAAATAAATCTTGCTATAACTCTAACCTAATAAGTGAAAGACTTATATAATAAAACTTTAAGACATTAAAGAAAGAAACCAAATAAGACACTAAAAGATGAAAAGACCTTCCATGTTTTCTTTGAATAAAAATGGCCCTCATAGGCTCAATATCTGAATGCTTTATCATTAGGAGGTGACTCAATTTGAGATAGGTTATAATGCAAAGCATTGTTGGAGTGGGTGTGGCCTTGGAGTAGATGTAGCATTTTGTAGTGGGTGTAGCCCCATTGGAAGAAGTGTATACCTGGATGTGGGCTTTGAGAATTTTTCCACTTTTTTTATTTAAAAAAGTTTTTTTTTCCATATCTACCACTGCTTCCCTCCTTTTCTCTGCCCAGTACTCCCTCACTGGCCCCCCTCCCCTCTCCCACTCTTGCAGTTCCTCATGGAAGGCAGGGAGTCCCATGGTGCATCAGTTTAGTTTGGCTTATCCAGTTGAGGTCAGTTGGAGTCCCTCATTCTGGTGTTAAGGCTGAGTTAGGTGTTCCGCTTTGGAGGATTTAGTTTCTTTTGATGAAGGTTCCTCAGTGATTATTTCAGAGTCTGTGAGCTCCCAATAATTTTAAAAAGCCCAAGCCAGGCCCAGTGACACTTTTTCTGCTGTCGGTGGATCTACATGTACTACTCTCAGCTCCTTTCCAGATAGTAATGCTTCCTGCCATGTGATGATGGACTGAACCTCTGAAGCTGTAAACAAATCTCAATGAAATGCTTTCCTATATAAGTGGTTGCTATGGTCATAGTGTCTCTTCACAGCAATCAGAGACCAAAATAGAACAATAGGATTAAAATTTTAAAAATGTTCATTTCACTCTAAGCAATTTACTAATTTAATTCAATATCCTTCAAAACTCTGGCACAATTCCTTATAGAAATTGAGAAATAATGTCAGTCTTGCATCTTTGTTGGTAGATTGCAACCTGAGCCAATTTCCAAATGCCTATCTCTTACACATATGTCTGCCTTCTATTCCCTAAAATCTGACTGTGTTAGCATACATGAAATACAAAATTACAGTGTCAGTTTGTGTTATACTTGTTAGCCAGATGACTTTTAAAGATGTCGTCTATCTAGGACCAAGGTAAACATAGACCTCTTGATTGTGGAATAGAGATTTTAGAGACAAAATAAAAGAGAATGTGAGCAAGGTCACTTTTGATACAGATCACTGTTGACTTTCAAGACCAGAAAGACCAAGAACCAGGAATGGAGACAATATAGAGCTGATAACAGCAAAAACTAAATATGTTTTTCTAAATCCTCATGAAAGTGTCACAAGCCTGCTAAATTTCAATCTCTGTCAGACACTTGGAAGTTTTTAACTCTGGAACTGTTAAGTAATTTAGAGGGAACTGTTAGATACCCAGAGTCATTTCTTATAACAGACTTCAAAATGAAAATATGCCACTAGTAGATGCTCATATGAGACAAAACAGATTATGGACTTTTTAATATCCTTATACCATAAGACACCTATGATTAGTGATTCCCTAAACTGGTTAAAATATTTTTCACATGAAAGCCTCCAAATTGCATAGTCTTACATAATAAATGTTCTGATGGTCCAAGCTTAGTGGTAAACAAACTTGATGCCAAGGCTGATGATCTGTTATCAAACAAGGTGATAGAACACAACCATCTCATTTAAGTTTTTCCTGACCTGATCTATAGATACACACATTATAAGTAAATAAAAATATATTTTTTAAAAAATTGAAAATAGGGGCATTAATACAGAATTATAACACTAATATTATATGCAAACCTATGCATATGTTGTGTGTTTATTTATTTGTATTTGTAAAAACAAATGTTTGTATATGTGGGCATTTAATTTTTGAGAATCACTTCTTGGATCTAGTTGAGACTATGTGCCCTAACAGTATGAATGACTGATTTGGTGTGTACTTACCCCTTAGATTTATATCACCTTACTCTTTTCAAGATGGTTTCAACAAATCTTGTCTTGAAAAAGCTCATTATGAGGAGATTTATTATAAAAATAAGAGGAGGTGTGTGTGTGTGTGTGTGTGTGTGTGTCTGTGTGTGTGTCTGTGTAGCCTTGGTAGCAAATGTCTCTACCCACACAGAATCCTGTTTGTCCTAAGGAAATGAATATTTTAAGTTTGAGTGATCCTAAATTTTCTGTTAATACTTGAAGACTTATGTTTTACCTGGTTTTGGATAATCTTAATCACAAAAGGGAGAACATTTTAAGGTTTGCCTTGAAAAATAGAATGATAGATTTAAGAATCTGGGCTCCACTTTTTCCTAAAGGATTTCCTTTCCTTCATACAGTTTGTTTACTAGAATAATTGTTCTTCTCATGGAGAGTTGCCTACTGTGGTGTTAAATACAGCACATACATTAACAAATATCATGCATATATGTCCCATACATTTAATTTTCATAACGTACAAACTATTTCCAAGACTATAGCATCCTGGAGAGACCAGCCTATATCTCCTTTTGTGTTGTGAGTGTCTATTGAGTTAGGACATTGCACCCTGGAAACACTGAGTATCATTTCTTGCTTTCTTGAATGTTAGTTGCTGACAAGATTACATAATAAATAGGTATCTTGAAGTTAGAATGCTTCATTACAGCTGTAGAATGAAAAATATCGTGTTACCTCTTTTCATTTTTTTGCATTTTTGCTAAATTCAAGGATAAGAACTCTACTCTGTGAGGAAGGCTTCTTGTACTTGGAAACATGATAGATGAGACACAGTTCTGTTGGGATTCTGAGTCTTGCAGAGACTAATAATAGATGACAGATTAAGAATCAGAGAATGTCATTGTGAAATGTTTATAATAACAGAAGAATAGCTTCCGTAGGCAGCTGGAGGAGAAAGAAAGACACTGTCAATGGTAAGCACTTTTATTGGCATTTTAGGCTGAAGATCTATCTTTCGTTAGCTTATAGCTCTTGACATGAGTAGAAAATGTAAAACAGTTTTCATGCTAGAATCCCATCTCTTTATTTTCTTACATGACTTCACCTGCTCTCAAAAATTCACAGAACTACAGATCCTACATAGATCCTACTTTTTTTAAAAAAAATTGATCAATAATCAATTTTCACATTTCATATATTTTGAGCTTTTACAATGAAGTTACTATTGGTAGAAATATGTTATATTGTGTTATATTCTGCTATTGCAATCCAAAATACTGAACACTGCTTTTCCTATAGTAAAGTATTATTTAAAAGTAATTTTAATAAAAGGTAATATTTTAATTATTATTCCCTTTGTTTTTGGTTAGGTGGTAATTGAAGCCATTAACTTTGAAACTAAAAGAATAGTAATGTGGCACTGAAATTATTACATGGCTGAAATTTAGATTTTTGAACATAGAATACAATTTATGCCAAGGATATTTGTGTCATGAAGAAAATAGTAAAAGTATCCTATGAGTTATTTACTGAATTTTCTCTTAGACATTTCCCACAGAAAGAAAAATTGAACTTTGACATAAAATAAAAAAATAAGTCTAGACTCAGTTTTCTCAAGCTATGTGAAATATTTAAATTACTAAATTTGTTTCTTTATTTTACTGATTAGTTGAAACATAATATAAAAATATATGCTTGAGCCCTCAGAAAGATGCATCTTCTTGCTTATTCATTCTGGAATATTTGGTCTTGACTAAAACTTTACCTACTTCTCTGTCTTTTTTTCTGTATGTAGTTTCATAATCTCACTAAATATTTGTGTGAGATAGTGTACAAACTTCCAAAGACATGGGACTTTTGAGTCAAGAATATTTATTATGTTATTTTTCCTGTCACTTACTAAATACAGAATATTTAGAAGATCTGCAGAAGACTGGTCTCAATGCCATCCATAAGACATATAACACAGACATCAATATGTTCACAGACCTCTTGGAAGTAAGAAACAGCAACTGTGATAAACATGATAAACTGTGATTTTCACATGTCAGAGCACAGCAACATTGAATCAACTGAAGTCAGGCAGGGATTTAACAATATTCATGTATCTACTTGTTAACGATGTGAACCTATAATAAGTTTTGCATTCTTCAAAACATTTCCTCTTAGAGATAATAAAATTGCCATATAACACTTGATAGTAATTTTGTAGGATTATAAATCAATTTCATAGGCTTTGAACTGAAAATGAATAAAATATTCACATATTTAATGAGGCTGTAGAAAAATCAGTGCAAATACGATTTCATTATATATTAATCTATTTGATCAGCTCTTAGCTCTATATATTGGCCCTACATACTTGACATTTGGATATTTACCCATTTTTATGAAATTCAGGTGCTACCCAAGGACTAGTTTCTTTTACTCCTTATTCCTTTGAAGAATTCTCATCTCCCATACCACTTGCCCTATGTTATACATACAAGACACCATTCATGGAGTTTGTTATTATCCCCCTTTTCAGCTTGGGATATGTTGCAACAGTCTTTACTTCCACAGATAAAGCAAGCTATATAGAATTTAGTTGCTGATGCCTGGTGTAGTAATATACCATCAAAGTGAGAAAAAAAATCTGTTCTCCACAGGTTCTGTTCAATAAAATTGATAAAATGTTATGTTCCAATTTGTCAAAGGGTTACAAGAAGGTTCACCAGTAAAACTTCTAAATTCATAAATAAAAACACATTTTTGAGATTATAACTATATAATATCACCTTTCCTCTCTTCAATCTCTTTCACATACTTCTTGCTCATTTTCACATTCATGGTATCTTGTTTTCATTAATTGTCATTACATGCTTATATGTGTATATACATATATATATTTATATACTTATAATGTATACAAATACATCTTATTCTGTATAAAGTTATTTATGCATGTGATTTCAGAGACAAGTATTTTGTATTTTATAATCAATTGATCTGTTCTTTCCTAAGGAAGAATATTTTTCCAATCTCAGGTTTCTTTCGATACCTATAATTTTAGTGCAATGCTGAGGCCTCGTGTGCTTTCTCTTATACACTTACTCATCCCTCCTTACCTCCTTTCTTTCTTCTGTCTCATCTGCCAGCATACTAACCTGCCTTTCTTCCTGTCCATGCCTCCTTCTTTCCTAATTTTCTTATGGGTACTCTTTCCTACTTATTTTTTTATCCTGTTTAGCTGAATTTTAACATACTGAAAGGAACCGCATATGTTAAACTAATACAGAGTCTTTAGTAGTAAACTATTGTACTGTATTGCTTAAGTGGCCTTTTATTATTTCTATATGTATCTAAAATTGCACTATAATTATATATCATCCCTTGTGTTTCTCTTCTATTCTCCCCATATATGTCCCTGTGCTCTTTCTTAAATCTGCAGTTTCTTGTAGTGTAATGATTTAATTGAATATGTGTGTCTGTTAGAAAGTACACACACAAATGTGCATTCACACACATATACACATACATTTGACACAGTCCCTATGATATTACTTATATGAATAGGTTTTAGAGTCTGATAATTTCTATCTGACAACCAACTGTTATTCCCCTTTTATAGAGGACTACTTCTGAAGATTCAGTCTACTCCTGACATAGGACCTAGAGTTGATTTGGCCTGAGAGGACAGTCATTAAGGACTAGCTTACATGGTAAAAGAAGTATCCATTTAAGATTTCAAAGGAGGGAAGCAATTAATATCTCTACCATAGCAATACTAATATGACATGGAAATCATAAGTGCACAGTACTGATATTCAAACCTTGACAGTAACCAACAGCTCTCTAGTTTTCCTTAAGACCTGCTTAAAAAAAAGAGAGAGAGGGAAACCATGATTGGTTTTGGAAACCTAGACAGCGTTCCAGGGCTAGTGGAGCTATGAATCCTAAAGAAGAACCTATGGCCACCATTTTGCTAAACCAATATAATCCCTAACTACATTATAAATACCCTTACGCAAATAGAGAAGTGTCTTATCAAGAAAACCACTCTCGCAACAGGAGAAGACAATTGAATAATTCTGATCAAAATGCAGAATTGTGGAACCTACATAGAACTGATATATCTACAAAATAATTCACATAATTAATGCTAAGGGAACATTGAAAAAAGGAACTGAGAAGATTATACAAGGTACAGAACCTCAACAAGGATGGAACCAATAGACATGCAAGTTTGGAAAAAGAAAGCTTTGATCCTAGACCAAAACTACAGACAACCAAATAATGCTAAAGTGGGAGGAAAAGTCTAATGGTGACTTTTTATTTTATATTTTTTCCTAGAAATCTCATCCTCCACTTTTGTAAGTGTTTTAATCATACTATAAATTCATGTTTCCTTTGTTTGTCTCAGTAAGTTAATGTGTCTCTCATCTCCTCATCCAACATTCAACTATGTGATACTCTCTTCATAAAGGTGAGTTACAGGGAGATACTGTTTTTATTCACTTGACAGTGAATAAAATTCAATCTTTGCCACTGGCCCATCCTCAAAAATATATTTAAAAAAGTGAACATTGCTATCTGAACTTATTTGCCTATTCATTCAGAAAATGTTTAAGATTTTATTGCTTTTTTTTGGAAGAAAGCTTAGTTTTAATGAAGCTAATTTTCTTTAGAGTAAAGCTTACCCATCCCTAGTGGTAACTCTAATTTCATGCAGGGTGAGGATAAAATTTGTACATCTCATGTGGAAATAATCTTTCTTGGGACTGAAAGCAAATTAAAAGAAAAAATATTTAAAGAATTACCCATGAGGGATAATCTTTTAATGCATTAAGTAGCTGACTGACACTCAATGAACACCAAAGTCTGCAAGTTTAAAGTAAAAGAATTTTCTTATTCATGTAGTTTCTTTCCATATTCTCAATATATCTAAATTTGCTAAAAGTCTTTCTTCAACAGTACAAAGTGGGACCTCAAGTTTAGATTAAAATATGTCAATGAGAAATATTACTTTCAATATATTAAAGATAGTGATATTTGTAGTATGTAGGCACAGGAAAATAATGTCAATGAAACAGAAAGGTTTATCGAGTTCTTAGAATTATAAGCATTTAAATATTGTGTCAAGCAAAAAAATATCCTCAGGATATTTTATAAGACTTTGCAATTCACAATTCATTGCATGGCCAGTATGAGTTTATTCAGCTACACATTTCCGAAATCCCTGACATTTGGGCATTGTCACAGTAGCAATGGAGTGAATACTTGCAAAGTAAAGGTGTGGTTTAAATAGTATGAGTGTTACAAAGGATGCTAATTTGCCATTTCAGATTAAACCAATAAGGGTATAACTGTGTCAGTGGCAGAAACTACATATTTACTTGTGTAATGTGGCATTCTTACTGCAGAAATATAAAACATATCGTACCTTGTCTAGTAAGATTTGGAAGTTAGTATACATATGACATAACCTCATTTGTTTTCTTTATAACAAATAATTGAGTAGAAAATACCTACATTATATAAATATACTACATACTTATTCTTAAACTTTAGAATATATATATACTATCATTTTATTATAAGTAACTATGAACATTTTCTAATGACTATAATCCAAAGTAGCTAATAGTTCAACATTTTCTAATAAAAACAAACAATATGTTGTATGATAATCAGGTTTCTAATAAATAAGTTGCAGATAAAATTTGCTTTTGAGGTTTTGAGTTCCTTATTTTTTATTTTTTAAATTATGAATAAGGTCTCAGTTTTTATCCATATATTCCCCTTATCAAACTCCCTTCCCCCCTTGCCCCTCACAGTCACTCTCTCCTCTCCCATTCTCTTATCTCCTACTGAGCATGGACAGGAGGTCCAATGGTCCCAAGCTGACTTAGTTCAGCATGTACTACAGGCAAATCCACTTTCCTCATCCCAACATCAAGACTGAGATAGGTGTTCCTCTAGAGGGAGTGGAGTCCAAGGTGTCAGTCCAAGATGCTTCTAATCCCAAGCAGTTCAGTGGTTGTGGTTTGCAGTTTAGGAATGCTTTATGTTTTGTTTGAAGGCCACTAATGAGTGAATACATCCTCTAATTATCTTTCTGGGTTTGTGACACTTTGCTCAGGAAGATATTCTCCAAATCCATCCATTAACCTGCAAATTTTAGGATATCATTTTTTCTTACTACTGAGTATACATGTACCACAGTTTGTTAATCCATTCTTCAGTTGAGCTGCATCTATGTTGTTTCCAGGTTCTTGCTATTACAAATCATGCTGCTATGAACATAGGTGAGCTAATGCTTTTGGGGTGTGAATATGCATCTTTAGGGTTAGGGTTAGGGTTATACCCTTGAGTGGTATTGCTGGATATTTGGGGAGATTGTTTCCACGTTTTCTGAGAAACCACCATACTGCATTCCAGAGTGGCTGAACAAGCTTACACTCCCACCAACAATGGAGTAGTGTTCCTCTTGTGCAGCAATCTCTCCAGCATAGGCTTTCATCTTAGCTTTCATCTCTCCAGCATAGGGTTTCATATTAGCCAATCTGACAGGTGTAAGGTAGTATGGCAAAGTTGTTTTGATTTGCATTTTTCTGATGACTAAATATGTTGAGCACTTTTTCAAGTGCCTTTCAGCCATTTGTATTTCTTCTGCTGAGAATTCCCTTTTCAGTTCTGAACCCCATTTTTTGATTGGATTATTAAAGCTTTTGTGCTTTAGTTTCTTGAGTTCTCTATATATTTTTGAGATCAGTTCTCTGTCACTTTGAGGATTGGTGAAATTCTTTTCCCATTCTCTACGCTGTCGCTTTTTTTTTTTTTTCTTATTGACTGTACACTACCACCATACAGTTATGCCAGCACCATTTGTTAAAGATACTATCATTTTTTTCCATTGAATATGTTTGGCCTCTTTGTCAAAAATCAGGTATTCATAGGTTTTTGGGTTAATGTCTGGATCCTCAATTCTATTCCATTGATCCACAACTCTTTTTATGCCAGTACAAGGATGTTTTTATTACTGTAGTTCTATATTATAACTTGCAGTCAGGGATGGTGCTGCCTCATGAGGTTTTTTGTTGAGCAAAATTGTTTTGGCAATCCTGGCTTTCCTTTTATTCCAAATAAAGTTGAGTATTGTTCTTTCAAGGGCTGTAAAAAATTGTGTTGGGATTTTGATGGGAAGTGCACTGAATCTGCAGATTGCTTTTGGTAGAATTGTCATTTTTACTGTTGATTCTACCTATCCATAAACATGAGAGATCTTTCCATTTTCTGATATCCTCTTCAATTTCTTTCTTCAGTGATTTAAAGTTTTTGTCAAACAGATCGGTTTCTTCTTTGGTTATAGTTACTTCAAGGTATTTAATGCTATTTCCAGCTAATATAAAGGGTACTGTTTCCCTCATTGCTTTTCAGCCCTTTTATCTTTAGTGTATAGGAGAGCTACTGATTTCTTTGAGTTAACCTTGTATCCTTCTACGTTTCTGAAGGTGTTTTTTAGATGTAGAAGTTTTCTGGTAGAAATTTGTGGATCCTTTTTGTATACAATCATATGATCTGCAAATAAAGAGAATTTTACTCCTTCTCCAATTTCTATCTCTTTAGTCTCCTTTCATTCTCTTATTGCTTTAGCTAAAACTTTGAGAACTATTTTGATCAGATAAGCAGAGAGGACATCCTTCTCTAGTTCCTGATTTCCATGAGGTTGCTTTGAGTATTTCTCCATTTAGTTCGATGTTGTCCAAATGCTTCTTGTTAGTTGCCTGTGTTATATTTCAATATAAAGCTAGTGCCTTTGGAGTGTGAATGTGCATCTTTAGGGTATATGGCCAATAGTGGTATTGCTGGGTCCTTGGGGAAAATTTCATGTGGTGTTGACAAATATGTATACTCCTCTGAGTTTTGGTAGAAGCTTCTGTAAGTATTTATTAAATCCATTTGCATCATAACTTCTGTTAGAGTCCTTACTTCTCTATTTAGTCTCTGTCTGGTTGACCTATCCAAGGGTAAAAGTGGGGTATTGAAGTCTCCCACTATTAGAATTTGAGAATTGATGTGGGATTTGAGCTTTAGTAGTGTTTCTTTTAAATAGATCGGTTCCCTTATATTAGGGGCAAAAATATTCAGGATTAAAGTCCCA
Source organism: Sigmodon hispidus (assembly GCA_004025045.1). NCBI lineage: Eukaryota > Metazoa > Chordata > Mammalia > Rodentia > Cricetidae > Sigmodon > Sigmodon hispidus. The sequence goes on from PVIH01001316.1 coordinate 58,963, forward strand.
TCTTGATCAATTTTTCCTGAGAAGAATATGTAATGTCAATACTGGTCTGTTTTAATTGATTTTAGTTTGAAGTCTACTTTGTTAGATATTACAATGGCAACACCAGCTTTTTTCTTAGGGCCATTTGGTTGGAAAATCTTATCCCAAACCTTTACTTTGAGCCTGTGTCTGTCTTTAAGGTTGAGGTATGTTTCTTGTATGCAGCAGAAAGATGGTTTCTCTTTTTGTATCCATGTTGTTGGTGTGTGTCTTTTTATAGGTGAATTGAGTCCATTGATATTGAGGGATATTAGTGACCACTTGTTGATATTTCCTGTTATTTTTGGTGGTATTTTGTATGTATTTCCTTTCTCTGGGCTTTTCTTCTGTGGGATTATTCATTGTTGGTGGTTTTATGGGTGTATCTGGAATCCTTAGGTTGGAGTTTTCCATCTAAAGCCTTCTGGAGGGCCAGATTGATAGATAGGTATTGTTTCAGTCTGATTTTGTCATGGAATATCTTGTTTACTCCATCTATGGTGATGGATAGTTTTGCTTAGTATAGTAGTCTAGGTTGGCAGCCATGCTCTTTTAGTATCTATTTATCTTTTGACCAAGAACTTCTTGCTTTCTTGGTTTCCATTGAATAGTCAGATATTATTTTGATGGGTCAGCCTTTATAGGTAAGTTGGCCCTTTTCTTTTGCATCTCTTAAATTTTTTCTTATTTCTATATGTTTTGTGGCTTTATTATGTGGCAGGAATTCTTTTTAGGGGTGCCAAATCTATTTGATGTTGTGTAAACTTCTTGTATCTTTATATGCATTTCCTTCTTTATGTTGAGAAAGTTTTCTTCTATGATTTTATTGAATATATTATCTGTTGCTTTAAGCTGATATTCTCCTTCTTCTATTCCTATTATTCTCAGGTTAGGTCTTTTCATAGTGTCTCAATATTCCTGAACATTTTTTGTTATGGCCTTTGGGTTTTAATGTTTTCTTTGACTGATAAATCTATTTCCACTATTAAGTCTTCTACTCCAGAGTTTTTCTCTTCCATCTCTTGGATTCTGTTGGTTATTCTTGTATATGTATTTGAAGCTCTTTTCTTCAGATTTTCTATTTCTATCTTTGCCTCATTTGGGACATTTTTATTGCTTCAATTTCAATTTTTAATTCCTGGAATGTTTCATTTTTGGGTTTTTTTTTCTTGATTTTCTTTTAAGGATTTGTTCATCTCTTCCAATTTTCTGTTTGCATTTTCTTCTATTTCTTTAAGGGAATTTTTTATATCCTCTTTTAAGACTTGTATAATCTTTATAAAGGTGTTTTTTCTGTTGGTTTCTTCTGTTTTCTCTTCAATGCTCTGTTCAGGTTTTGGTGTTATAGAACCATCGGTTTTATCTCATGTTGCCTTATTATTCTTTATATTGCTCTATAAACTCTTGTACTGGCATCTGCCCTTGGTTTCGGTGGTTCACACTTAGTCAGATTCTATTTAGTTGTGGCTAGAGGGCTTGTGTGTCTCCTGTCTGCTCTGAGCAAGGGGTCTGCACAATCTCTGACCCAGCTCTGGACATGGGTCTGAGTTTCAATGGCATCAGTCTTCTCTGATGATGCTTTTCACCCTGGAGGTGGGGTCTGGCCAGGGGAGGTCCCTTCTGTTAGTGGTCATTGAGCAAGGCACCTACTGGATAAATTCTAGGGTTTGTCTGCTAGCCAGAGTCTGACAAAACTTATGTATGAAGAAAGACATTGTCTTTCTATAAGGAGTATCACAAATGTAATATATCAATGGAAATTTAACCTTCAATGCAAAGAAGCTTTACTTACTAATTATGCATTAGCTATGGGGTATGGATACCTTGTTTGGTGGTCAAGGAAACCCTGTGAGAAAGACAAGATAGAAATTTTTGTATGTGCTTTACAGGGGAGGCATTTGGGTCAAATTTCTGATGAATGTAATACTCTACTCTAAGGTTATTGTCTTCTTCTTGGCTGAAAAGTGTCTGTGAATAGGTATTACACAGAATGTAATGATGTCTAAATGTGTTCTAACATATACAAAGGAGAAAGTAGAAGTTCTAATCTTATAGAGACTTAATTTGAAATATTCTGAGATTGTCAAATAACTCATCAAAAGGAGGTTTTCAGAAACCTCTAAGAATTTCAATTTAGACAAATGACTTATAGACATAGGAGTGACCCTCAATATAAGTTGAGTAGTAATTTCTAGTTCAGAGCAGCTCTTTAGTGTAATTCAGATATTTGAGAAGATTAAAATTATCTTGATTGACAAAGGCATTTTATGTGGAGCATTAAGAATATAGATGAGATAAAAATGTATTGTTTAAAATTATTTAATAAAAAGAGAATAGAATATTATAAAAATATTTGTAACTTCTTAGTAGCCTTGAATTCTGTATTATTTTTGTTTTAGTACCATTGAAATGTCTGTTAAAAATAATTAAATACTCAAACTATTTGAGATAAGAATTATAATATATATATTTCTTAATGAATTTTCATCAGTAGCAAATGATAACTTTTATTTTTTTCAACCTGCATACATTCAAGTAAGTAAATTTGTGCTAGTATATAATATTGTATTTATTATAAAGATATATAAATATATATGATTCTGAAAATTATAATCAACTGTGTTTTATGTTAATATTTTAGAAGAGGTTGTTGGACAATTCAAAGTTTATTTGTGAAAATGTTTGATAAGGCAAGAACAATGTATAAGTCATGTTCATTTGATTTGCTTACATATCATTGTGCATATTATTTTATGTCAAATGGGGCATCTAAAACAAAACATCAATATAAGTGTGTAGTGCTAATTATCAGAACAATGACATTTGTTAAGAAAATTTACAACATTCAAATAAAGATATTATATTCTAAATTTTATAGAAAGTAATCCTCGTCCTATGTGTATAATTTTTTGTTATCTAGTGTTACATATACACAAGAGAAATATCTAATAAAACCTAATAAAATGATACACTAAAGCTAGTATCATTTTTGTTTCAGTAAATTATTTGTAGTAGTTCTGAGAATTCTAAATACTAAAATTTATTAAGGCATTAAAATACAATCCCAACAATCATAAACAAACAAACAAAAATTCATCTTCAAAGAAGTATTTATTTATTTAGTAAATGATTATTTAGTAGTATTCTGGAAATAAATCTAGCAACAAAATGCAAGAATGTATCAAGGTCACTTCTCAGGAATAATACGGTCTGAAAGTATAAAGACATTCTTAATCGCTTAATTTTTGTGTGAATTATGATAAAAGCACCAGGTGGAATTAAGTGTACCATTAATTTCCTTTAATCTGAGTGTGGATACTTAAATGGCATAAGTGCTAGCAATATAATTTTGATGTCATCTCTCATATAACAAAAATATAAAATATATAAAAATCAATATCACAAATGGAAGAAACCCTTTTAAAGATTTATTGTCTGTTAACCATGAATGTTTGCCTGTCATTAGACATTTAATGGTTGGCCCTTGGTCTTCTCTCTCATGTTTCTCTTTCTTCCACAGAGTTGACTGCTGCACACACATTCATCTTGTGGCAACCTCACTGTTTATTTTTTATTGTTTTTTTTCCTTCTTTTACTCAATGTTTTTATGTTCCTTAATTTGCTAATAAAAAATTTCTTTTGATCTGATTTCTAGTGGTACAATGAGATGGTTACATGATTTTAAACACACATAGAAATTATAATTAAGTATAAATAATATTTAAAATAAAGTTTTAAACCTAAATATAATTTACTACCTCATTATAAACCATACTCGTACTTATGCATGCCACTTTCCTCATGCTAATTATTTTTTATTATTTCATCTTATCACAAATTATGAATAAGTAAAAATATACTAGTCATTTTAAAATAAAAACAACCCTTAAAATTAACTTCATGCAAAACAGGAATTCAATTTACAGTCTTTAAACTATTTTCTGTCAACTTCACTTCCCCCAGTCTTTAGATTTCATATTTCAGTTACCTACTAAACATATGACATCCCAGTTTCACACATACATATGTGACTTTGTGACAGCAAAAATTCACTGAAACAGCCATTTCTGTGGCTGAACACTTTGGCTAAGATATTTGTGTTACAGGCAGAAAAGATAGCTTTGAATTTTGGAAAGGTTCTCCTCCTCCTCAGCTAACAATAGTACCAAATATTAGTTTGTATGTCATTTACATGTATCATTACAGAATAAATTCCGTTTAACCTTTCTTTCTTTCTGTATAAATAAACTACAATTTTGTAAAAGTATGAAGTATAAAGATGATGAAATTCTAAATTTAAATCATTTTGTGTTTACCATAAATCTTATGCTTAATAATTTCTCAGTACAAGCATCAATCACAATTGTGGTGTTAAAAGTAAACATGAAAACAGCACAAAAATTCAGTTTATTTTGTACATGAGACGTATTCATTCAACTTAAGACATAATTACATTTTATGCATATATTACAATAATCTCAGCTTTTTATTGTATTAAATAGCTCTCTGGTTTACAAATAGATCCTTAATGTTACTTTTAAATTTCAGATTATACTGATTATAGGCATAATCAATAAGTATTATTATTAAATTGTTAATGTTGTCATCCAAACAATTTTATAATCTCTAAAGATTATTTTATAGAGAAAAATAGTAGAGATTTTACAGACAAAAGCTAAAAAGAAATATTCATTGCTCTTTCATTGGAGATTATCTGCAGAACTACAGTCTATTGTTCATATGAGAGTATCAAAACTGTTCAAATATCTTTACCCTGCCATGCCCAGTAATTACATAATAAAACCTACAACATTTCAGCACATAAAATATTTTAAAGTGATTGGTTTTCTGAAAAGTTTAATTGAAAGTATGTTACACTAATTAATACTATGTTGAACTTGGTTTGTAACAATATGCTATTGTGCTTACATAAAATAGCTCGTAAAGAAACACAATTTCAGTATAATGAGACTTATATGCATGCTTGTAATTTTATTATAAACTCATCATTCAATTTATCAAGTAAATACATACTGATATATATATGTATATACACATGCATACATACTTACATTTAATGCATCATCCTAGTAAATTTTATTTGGTCACAGATCACTACATACAATTTCTTAGAAAGTAAAAATAAAACAAAACCATAATTTTTCAATGATATAAAATTATATCCACATCAATCTTTTACAAAATGTGAAAACCTCTAGATAATGGCTTAGATATTGTTAGACATTGGGCTCTGGCATTTCCATTTATATTCTTTTCTTATGTTTATAAGAAAAGCATTTATTGGTTCCAGGACAGTCAATCTTGTTTCTGCCTGGCTTTGTAATAAGAGAACCTCAACTACCTACCTGAATAGTGATGTTAAGCTTCCCTTCAGACCATAACTAACAGTAGAAGCCCTGGCCAAATGTGTTAAATCCTACATGGCCTGGAGCATCTGTGAAAATGACTGGTGTATGTGACAAATCACTACTGAATGTTTGACAGTAAAAAGCACAGTCAAAATACCTTTGAATTGAAAAGTACCAGTCAGGAATATTTTCAAAAGTCTCAATTCCCAGGTGGTCAGATGAAAGAAAAACCTCTCCACCTTTACACCTCCTGCCCACATATCTTGTATCCGAGTAAATATCTTCAGTATTTTAAAGGTCTTAAGTTAAGCACAAAATTTCTTATTTTACAGAGCATTTAATTCATATTAATTTGTATGTCTCCTCAGAAGTAATTGTAAAGATGCTTTTCTCACAAAAGAAACAAATTGAGGCTTTTTTTATACTCATTTTTCTATTCAAACAAAGGTCAATTATCTTTCTATGAATAATTTTTTTAAATTCTTTCACACTTCAGAGTAAATATTTGTAACTCCAAGAAGAGTCTTAAAATAAGATTATTTTTCTTCTGCTCTTGCTGACCTGGTCAACAGAAGGCTTCAGGCAGCATTCATTTATTAGTATTTCACTGCAGTGGTACTGGGGCCATTTTTCATGCCATCAGTTAGAGATTATACATTAAAAAATGTTCTTAAGTTTTACTTAAAAGAAACCATATTTTGCCTATTTTTAAACACAATATGATAGATTGTGTTGATAGAAGAGCACAACTGGCCACCTGAACATAGTCTCTGAGGCAGGCACTCAGCTTTGGAGTGGAACACAGTCGGCCCAGAATAGCATAATAGCAGCAGCAGGAACATCAGAGTCCCTGGGCACATAGCTGAGAGGTTCAAGGTCAAGAGGTGATGACTGGCATCATAGCACTACAATCTCAGGAGAGTAGCTAATCCTTTGAACACATAGATGATTAAGAGCCTCAGATCAACAACCTACTAAGAGCCGACCAAGAACTAACCAAGAGTGAACTGAGGAAACAATGGGCAGATGCCAGTGCAAGAATACATACAATAATACAATGGTCAACAAGACACCACCAGATGAAGCAAGTGGTTCTACAGCTTCAAGACCTCAACATAACAATGAAGAGGAAACAGAAGGAAATGATCTTAAAAATAGCTTTATGAAAGTAATACAAGCATTAAAAGGGGATATAAAATAACTCCCTTAAAGAAATAGAAGAAGATGCAAATAGAAAATTAGAAGAGATGAACAAATCTCTGAAATAAATAAAGAAAGCCAAGAAAAAGAAAACAAACAGGTAAAAGAAATTTAGCAGGAATTAAAAGTTGAAATGCAAGCAATAAAGAAGGCACAAACCGAGACATAACTAAAAATAGAAAATATGAAAAAAAAATGATCTAGAGCCACAGATTCAAGCAAACCAACAGAATCCAAGAGATGGAAGAAAGATTCTCTGGGGTGGAAGAATCAATAGATACATCAGTTAAAGAAAACACTAAAATAAAAAAAAAAATCATAACACAAAATGTTCAGGAAACTTGGGACACCTTGAAAAAACCAAATCTGAGAATAATTGGAATCAAAGAAGGAGAAGTATACCAGCTCAAAGGCACAGAAAATATATTCAACAAAATCATAGACGAAAACTTCCACAACCTAAAGAAGAAAATTTTATAAAGATACAGGAGAACTACAGAACACCCAATAGACTAGATCCACATAAAATGCCTGTTTAGCATATAATAATCAAACCACTAAACCTACAATACAAAGAAAAATACAAAGAACTACAAAGAAAAAGGCCAAATCACTTATAAAGGCATTCCCATCAGAATGACAGATGACTATTCAATGGAAACAACGAAAGTAAAAAAGTCTTGTTCAGACATTATACAGACACTAAAAGTGAATGAATGCCAACGTAGATGACTGTACCCAGCAAAACTATCAATCAACATAGATAGAGTAAACTAGATATTGTACGACTTAACCAGATTTAAATAATACCTAATCACAAATTCAACCTTACAAAAAGTCCTAGAGGGGAATCTCTAACCTAAGGAAACCAGAAACACTCATGTAACCACAAATAATTGATAAGACCACAGAAGAACCCCCCCAAAAAAATGAAGTATAAACTACTACCAGAAATGACAGGAAATATCGATCATTGGGTATTAAATATCCCTTAATACCAATGGACTCAATTTACCTATGAAAAAACACATCCTAGCAAAATGAATACAAAAACAGAAACCATCCTTCTGATGCATACAAGAAACACACCTCAACTTCAAAGACAGACAAAGGCTCAGAGTAAAGGGTTGGGAAAATAATTTCCAATCAATGGGCCCTAAGAAACAAGCTGGTAGAGCCATTCAAATATCTAACAAAATAGACTTTAAACTAATATCAATAAAAAGATATAATGACAGTCACTACTTATTCATCTGAGGAAAATCCATCAAGACAAAATTTTAATCCTCAATATCTATGTCCCTAATCCTATAGCAGCTACATATGTAAAAGAAACACTACTAAAGTTTAAATGTCTTTATATCAAATGACACACTAATAGTGTGAGAGTTCTATACCCCCCTTTCACCTTTGGATACATCAACCAGATAGAAACTCAATAGAGAAATAAGGGATCCATCAGAAGTTATGACACAAATGGACTTAGTAGATATATACAAAACAATCCACCTAAACAAAAAGGAATAAACATATTTCTTAGCACCCTATGGAATTTTCTATAAAACTGACCACATACTAGGTCATAAAGCAAATATCAATATGTAGAAAAATGCATATAACTCCATGTATCATACCAGAATACCATGGTCTACAGTTAGAGTTCAACAATATCAAGAATTATAGAATCCTACCGACTCATGGAAAGTAAATATCACTAACTGAAACACCTTTGGGACAAAGAAGAAATTAAGAAAGAAATCAAAGACATCCTAGAATTTAATGAAATTGAATTCACAACATAGCCAAACTTATAGGATACATTGAAAGCAGACTTAAGAGAAAAATTCATAGCACTAGATGCCTACATGAAAATACTAGAAACATTTCACACAAGAGAACTATCAGCACAGTTGAAATCCTTAGAACAATTAGAAGCAAACTCACCTTGATGGAACAAATGGCAGAAAATAATCAAACTTAAAGCTGAAATCAATACAATTGAAACAAAAAGAACAATACAAAGAATCAATTAATCAAAGAGTTAGTTCTTTGAGAAAATCAGCAAGATAGATGAACCCTTATCCAAACTTACCATGAAGCAGAGAGAGAGAGTATCCAAATCAACAAAATCTGAAATGAAAAGGGGGAATATAACAAAGGATCCCAAGGAAATCCAGAAAATTATCAGATCATAATTTGAAAATCTATATTCCACAAAGACATAAAACATAGAAGAAATGGACAGCTTTCTGGACAGGTACCACTTACCAACATTAAGTCAAGACTAGATTAAAGACCTAAACAGACCTATAAGAGCAAAGGAAATTGAAGCTCTCATTAAAAGTCTCCCAAATAAAAATAGCCCAGGCCCAGATGGTTTCAGTGCAGAGTTCTACCAGACAATCAAATAAGAGCTAAACTCAAAACTCCTCAAACTGTTCCACATAGTAGAAACTGATGGCAGATTGCCAAACTCTTCTTATGAGGCCACAATAACCTTGATATACAAGTCACTCAAAGACACAAGAAAGAAAGAGAATTATAGAACAATTTCTTTCATGAATATTGATGCAAAAATTTTCAATAAAATTCTGACAAACCAAATCAAACAACATATAAAAAAAGTCATTCAAAATGATCAAGTAGGCTTCATCCCAAAAATGCAAGAATGGGTCAACATAAGGAAAACTGTAAATGTCATCCATCGGATAAACAAACTGAAGGAAAAAACTCATAATCATCTCCTTAGATGCTGAAAAAATCCTTTGATGAAATTCAACACTACTTTTTGACAAGTCTTGAAGAAGATCAGGTATACAGAAACAATTTCTAATTTTGGTAGATGGTACCTGTCCAGAAAGCTGTCCATTTCTTCTAGGTTTTCCTTTTTTGTGGAATACAGATTTTCAAAATATGATCTGAAAATTCTCTGTATTTCCTGGGGGTTAGGGTTAGGGTTAGGGTAAGGCACCTGGAAAAGTGCTCATCATCTTTATCCATCAGAGAAATGCAAATCAAAACAACTTTGAGATACCACCTAACACCTGTTAGATTGGCTAAGATAAAAGGCATAGATGACAGCCTGTGTTGGAGAGGATGTGGAACAAGGGGAACACTCCTCCATTGTTGGTGGGAGTGTAAACTTGTTCAGCTACTTTGGAATGCAATATGGTGGTTTCTCAGAAAATTGAGAATAAATCTCCCCAAGGACCCAGCAATACCACTTCTGGGTGTATACCTTAAAAAGGCACATTCACACTCCAAAGGTATTAGCTCAGCTATGTTCATAGCAGCATTATGTGAAATAGCAAGAACCTGGAAACAACCTAGATGTCCCTCAACTGAAGAATGGATTAGCAAACTGTGGTACATCTACACAATGGAATAATACTCAGCAGTAAGAAAAAATGATATCCTAAAATTCACAGGCAAATGGATGGATTTGGAGAATATCCTCCTGAGCAAGGTATCACAAACTCATAAAGATAAGCAGGGGATGTACTCACTCATTAGTGGTCTCTAAACAAACAAACAAGAAAAAAAGCCAAGCATGCCCAAGCTGCAAACCACAACCACTGAACAGCTTGAGATCAGAAACACCATGGACTGACCCTTCGGATCCCAGTCCAACTATAGGAACACCTGACTCACTCTTGAGGGAGGGGGGACAAAACTGGATTTGCCAGGAGTGGAGACTGAACTAAGCATTATTGGGTCAGTGGGACCATAGGACTGTCTGCTGCCTGCCCAGGGTGGGGATGGGGAGTTGTGGAGAAGAAAAAATGGCTTGATGTGGCGGGAGGGGGAAAGGACCTTGAATAAGGATATACAGGGATGGAAAAAAAATTCAGAGGGAAAACTGAACACAAAGTAAATATATGTGTAGCAATCTTATTTGCATTATCACTCTTGAAAAAAAAGAAACAATTTCTGAGTATAATAAACGCGGTTTACAGAAAGTTTACTGTCAACATCAAACTAAATGGAGAAAAATTCAAAGCAATCCCACTAAAATCAGGAACTAGACAAAGCTGCCCCTTCTCCCCTTATTTATTAGACATAGTTCTCAAAGTTTTAGCTAAAGTGATAAGATAGCAAAAGAATATTAAGTTAATACAAACTGGAAAACAAGAAGTGAAATTATCTCTATTTGGAGATGATATGATTGTATATATACGTGACCCACAAAATTCTATCAAGGAACTTCTATAGCTAATAAACACCTTCAGCAATTAGCAGAATACAAGATTAACTCACAGAAATTAGTAGACCTCCTATACACTAAAGATAAAAAGGCAGAAAAAGAAATAAAGAAAATATCACCTTCTATAATAGCTGCAAATAGCATTAAATACTTCAGTGTAACTATAACCAATGAAGTATCTGATCTCTTTGACAAAAACTTAAAATCTCTGAAAAAAGAAATTGAAGAGGATATCAGAAAATCTCTCATGTTCATGGATAGGTAAGATCAACTTAGTGAAAATGGCAATCTTACCAAAAGCAATCTACAGATTGAATGCAATTCCCATCAAAATCCGCAATTTTTTACAGACCTTGAAAGAACAATACTAAATTTGATTTGGAATAACAAGAAATCTAGGACTGCCAAAACAATTTTGCTCAACAAAAGAACTTCAATGAGGCATCACCTTCCCTGACTGCAAATTATAGTATAGAGCAACAGTAATAAAAACAGGCTTGTGGATCAATGGAATCGAAGTGAAGACCTCAACATTCACCCGCACATGTATGAAAACCTGATTTTTGACAAAGAGGCCAAAAATATTCTTTTTTTAAAAAAAAAACATTTATTATCCAAAATCTTACACACGTTTATTGAGCTCATTTATATTGTTCTGTCATTTGAACAAGAACACCAAATGGACAAAGATAAGATATATATGTAAGCCTTTGAAACACAACTTAGATAGGTGTACCAGGCAAATACAGATATGTCAATTTTCGACACCTCCATTAACACTATTGCCAAAAATATTCTACGAAGAAAGATAGTATCTTCAACAAATGGTGTTGGCATAACTGGATGGTAGTGTGTAGAAAAAAGCAATTGACCTAAACCTATAGCCTTGCACAAAACTCAAATTCAAATGGATAAAAGACCTCAAAATAAATCCAGCTATACTGAACATGATAAAAAGAACAAACACATTGGCACAGTTGTCCACTTCCTAAATATAACACCAGTAGCAGAGACACTAAGAATATTTGTCAATGAGTGGGAACTCCTGAAACCGAGAAGCTTCTGTTAGGTCAAAAAGACAATCAATAAGATAAAATGACAGCCTACAGAATAGGAAAAGACTTTCACCAACCCTGAAAGTGACAGAGAACTGTTCTCTAAAATATATAGAGGACTGAAGAAACAAGAGCCCATAACCCTTAGCAACCCAATTAAAATATGGGATTCAGATCTAAAAAGGAAATTCTCAGCAGAAGAATTACAAACTGCTGAAAAGCACATGAAAAAGTGCTCAACATCTTTAGCCACCAGAGAAATGCAAATCAAAACAGCTTTGCCATACCATCTTAAACCTGTCAGAATGGCTAAGATTAAAGACAGAGATGAAAGCCTATGCTGGAGAGGTTGCAGAGCAAGAGGAACACTCCTCCATTGTTGGTGGGAGTGTAAGCTTGTTTAGCCACCCTGGAATGCAGTATGGTGGTTACTCAGAAAATTGGGAATCAGTCTCCCCAAGGATCCAGCAATACCACTACTGGGCATATACCCTAAAGATGCAAATTTGCTCTCCAAAGGTTCAACTATGTTCATAGCAGTGTTATTTGTAATATCAAGAACCTGGAAACAACCTAGATGCCCCTCAACTGAAGAATGGATTAACAAGCTGTGGTACATCTACACAATGGAGTACTACTCGCAGTGAAAAAAAAATGATATCCTAAAATTCACAGGCAAATGGATGGATCTGGTGAATATCTTCCTGAGTGAGGTGTCACAAACCCATAAAGATAGGCAGGGGATATACTTACTCATTAGTGGACTTTGAACAAAAACAAAGCATTCCCAAGCTGAAAACCACAACCACTGAACAACTTTGGATTTGAAGCACCTTGGATGAGTACCTTGAAGCCCATTCCCTGCAGAGGAATACCTGGCCAAAACAACAACAACAACAAATACAAAGGCAAATGATCTTTTTAAAGTATCTGCTTTAAAAAAAGTTGGTTTGTGAATGCAACTCTCTTTACTTTTCTTTTAAAGGTTTTGATATGTCCCATAAGTATCTTTACATAATTCCTTTGTTTAATATGATGTGTGTAAATGTATGTGTGTGTTTGTGATATACATAACTGAGCAAAAATGCCAGTGTTCTATAGTTCTTTGGCCTTGAAAAAGTACCTCCAGAGGAGTACCTGAACCAATCTTGATGTTGAGGTGAGGAAAGCAGATCTGGCAGGAGTGAATGTTGAACTAAGCCACACTGGGACCTTGGGACCTCCTGTCCTTGTTGTGAGAAGATAAAGTGATGTTAAAAAGAGAGAGTGACTGGGAAAGGTGGGGGGGGTGGGAGCTTGAACAAGGATATACATGTTTAAAAAATATGACTTTATTCATAATAAAAGAAAAGAAAAAAAAAGAAAAAGAAAAAAATGCCTTCATAAAAATGTTATGTTTGAATTTAGAATTAAATATGAAGTCTTTTATCCATAGATTTTTATATATTCCTTATATGAATATTACATTCATCTATTTTTAAATGATTATTGAGGATTTTAAAATATATTTTTGAACAGTTTTTTAAATAGGCAAAATTCACTACAATTTTTAAAGATTTTCTTTCTTGCTATTTATTATAACATTATATTTAATGTTTGACTACTGTCACACATTTACATATGGACAAGATGCAATTAATATTTTTCTTTTTTACTAATAGTTTAAATTAGATCTTTATTTGACTTTATTGGGGCTTTGAATTTGTTCTCTTTTGAGGGGTAACAAGGGAGTACTATGTTCTAGGATTTTTGTTATTTATTTTATTCATTTTTAATGGTCTCAGAAACTTGTGATAGAAAATTGCAAACCTCAAAAGAAAGAAATCAAGCCTAATTCCAAAGTGCAAGTGTATTGTTCTGTGATTTTATTAGTCATAATAAAATATCTGGAAGCATTCCAGTGGGTAAGAGGTTTAGCTTCAGGAAGTTCACTAGGAAGAAAAAATATATTCAAAGCACTTATATTTAAATGGGTTTTCTCAAGAATGGCACTAAAATTCATTCAATAAAACTAGTGTTCTTTATTCCCACCTTACCTGGCAGCTGCTATTTCCTAGGCAACAATATTATGGGTTTATCTGTGCCTACATGTGCTCTGCCACTAAGAATATGTATAATATTTATTACTTGGTTCATGTTCTATTATAATCTTTAATTTGCATATAATTTTAAACAAATTTCAAATATAATAACATTTATCATCCAATTTTACGTTTATTCTGTAGATTTGGGTAACAGTATAAAGAGAATGTTTATTATAATAAAAATAAAGTAATAATTCAAAAGAGCAATAGTCACTTGGTGTTTAGACATGGTCAGCTTTTGCATTGATTAGGCGTAGACATTTTTTTCAGTTCTTCATATAAAAAACATCATGATTGGCTGTCTTCTCAGTCTACTCATTTTGCTAACTATAATACTTTGCTGTTTCACTCATTTACTTTCAACTGACATAAAGCTGATTCTTTAAATAGTATCAAGTGGTGAACACATCACTATCAGATATGATGATTTCAATCCCATTGGATTTATTGCTAAGAGTGATATATTGGGTATTGTTGAAATCTTTCTTTTTTTCTTTCTTCCTTTCTTTTTTTTCTTACTTTCTTTTTAGATTTCTTAAGAAATGACTATTGACTTTTACAATGGCTATGCTAATTTGCATTTCCACAAGCAGATAAGCAATAAAGTAGACATATCTCAAAAGAAGTCAAAGTGTCCATAAACACATAAAAATATTTAATAGCATTAGTCATTATGGGAATCTCCATGGAAATTACATCTCACTTCAGAGCATTGCTATTACTTAGAAAAAACAAAATATGTTGATGATAAAAAAATCATTGAATTGGTTTCTTGTGCTCTAAAAATAAATATTACTTATCCATCATCATTTAGTTCATAGAACCAGCCAAAATTCATTTATTTTGCCAAGGTCAGTTAACTTTTAAATATTAATATGTTACCATATTATAATTATTACATTATTGATATATTTGTTAGATTAAAATATGACATTACACACACATATTCATGTATATAAAACTGTCTCTACAAGTATTCTCTGATATATATAATAAACATTGGAATGTGGCATGGTTTTATGTCTATTATGGTATAGAAAGTACAATAATATATTAAAGAACTATAGTTAACCCATTTTTTATATAAAAGTGATTGCTTTTATTTTTAGTTATTTTCAGTAATATTTAAATTTACTATAACAGATTAATGGTAATTATATCTGTGGTCTGTAGGTTATTAAAATTCTAATATATGTTATTAAAATTTTAGGAATCAGTTGAGCTAATTGCATTCCATCCCCTCCTTTGAATATTTAAACATCTCATGTTCAGAAAGGGTTTATAAATTGTATAATAATTTATTTAATGTAAAACTTTACCAATACTACACTAAAAAATGATATGTATTGCAAGAATTGAAAGGTTATTTCAATTGCTTGTGAATATATAAACTTGCCAACATTTCTAGATTATATATAAACATGGCTATATGATTGACACTTTTAAATTTTAAATTATAATATTATTTCAGATGACATGAAATCTAGGTAAAAAATTATAGACATAATCATCCCTTGAATGACCAATTTATCGGGAAAGGGACGTAGTTCTTTCCTTGAGTTGCTTCATACCAACATAGGTTGGTATTCTATCATACACAAAATATCTAATTATAAGTGAGTTTCTGTACACTTAAATATTTTTGCGATTGCTGCATAAATTAAAAAATTAAAAAAAATAGTATATTTCAGTGAACATATGTTTAAAACTCAAGTAAGAATATAGGCTCCAATATTAGAAATCAAATTTTTGAAAAAAATAAAATGTAAATTTCTATACCTGAAATTATAATTGATGTCAGGGCTCTGTGACTAGATAAAAGTTTTTAGTATTTCTTTGTTTGTTTAGGGCTGATTTCTATGACTTCCTATAGCATCCTGTATTTGCAGTTTGTATGTTAAATGATTCTTACTGGCTCACTTGTTTGAAAATTTGAATACCAGTTTTCAGTATTTTGCGTGATTGTTAAACCGTAAGATTTACTCTCAGATATCATCAGAGAAATTTCTTTGAGAAGTAGATGCTGATAAACTCAGAAACTAACAACTGGTCAAACTGCTGAGAATGCAAGTTTTTGTCTAGGATAGAGTCAGCATTGAGACATCTCTAAAGCACCATTAATGTAAAAATGAGCAGCCATGGAGGAAGAGTGGGGCAAAGTTTGTAATAGCCAGATGTGAAGGAAGGGCAGCATATACTTCTGTCTTCTGTACATGTCATCTGGACATGACAGTATTGTGCATAAGTCCTGAACAAGAGCAAACTAACCAATATTTTAGATACAGTGAGAGGAACCATGAGTTACTATCACTCCGTTGAGACCTATTAACTGTCAACTTTTTTTAAGTGTTCAGCTTCTGGCAGGTGGGACATACCCCAGTGGAAGGTCTCACATTTAGGAGTGTCAAGAATAGATGGGCTGAAGTGAAAAACACGAAAACCTACAGGGCATGAATGTGGGAGGAAGTTTCCGATTATGACCGCAACTTAGTGGAGTTAGGGGAAGAGAAGAGGTGAAAATAATAAATTACATACACTGATAAAGATAAACTGCATATTGCATATGAGAAAATCTCAAATAATAAAATACTGTATTTTTCAAAAAATATGCTGTTTAGATTAAAGGATGTCATGAGAAGTAGAATCTTATTGTTTAGATATTTCTCTACTTCCAGTTTAGTATTTCTTTCGAGATTAATCCAGATATGGCCAAATAGTTGCAAACTTACTGTGACAGGCAAAATGCACACTTCCCACACACAGTTTCTTTATGGTAGTTTACACTCCAAGCCAAGAACAAAGGGGTCCTTTCAAACATTATTTACAGGGTAGTAATATTCAATTTATATTATAACTTCAGCAATGCTCAACTCCTTTCTGTATACAAATAAAGCAGACATCTATATAATATTTCATTTGTTACTGGACATTCTGTCAATATAAACTCTCTCAAATGAATAGTTTTTACTCTTTTTCCTTTTGCATCATCTAAGAGATATTTCAAGCAAGAGGCTGAAAAGTCAGTTGGAATGAGGACAATAACTCAATAAAAGGTGCCCAATTTGTTTTGTTACATTTTTTACACAAACTTATAAAAGGTGGGAAAGTCAGAGCAGATTATTAATGGGAAATATAATAATGAGAGGAAATGGGTTTTCAGGTGAAAGTCCAGGTGTAAAGTCAGCACAGAATTTGTTTCAGGCAAGTGTTTCCCATTAATCACTAGAAAGTATTTTATTCCCTTAGTTAATTGTTCTCTAAAGCTAATGTCTCATTCCCTATCATTGTACTATTGTGATACAGATATAAAAATACACTATTAGTTTTAACATATCTGCAATGCATAAATGCATACAATATACCTGTGAGTATGTGTGTACATTCCTAATGACACTGTTCATGGTTTAAACAATGATAAATTATTTTAGTAAATTACATTAGTCTCATTATTCTAAATAATGCCACATTAAGTTTTCATTTTCAATTTTCCAAAGTGATAATAATAATGTAGTTTAAAGGTCATTGCAATTTGCTAAAAAAAATTAGTATAATAATACAAGATAAATATAAACTTATATAATTATCTTAATAATATAATTGATCTATTAATTCAAATGCTATTTTATTTGAAATAAAGAAAACCACATTATGTATAAAATAAAAGTTATCCAATTAATTTAATTGGAATACTATGCTTTATTTATTATCAGTCAGGTACTTAAACTTTATCCATAAAATCTCAACTTCTGCATTTTTACTGTAATTGAAACTCTAATGAGAGTCAATATTGCATGAATGTTAAATCAAAACTGAGAGCATGCTAAAAAATTAGCAATTAATAACTTTTCATTATATAGCATTTTATTAACACATCTAATAAAATAAACTTAGCAAATTATCATAATTCTTTAGAAAAATTTATTTTCAAAAATTTTTGTTATAATCTTTTTGGTTTGTAAATTCTGGTTGCAGTAATCTATCAGTGTCACTGAAAATATTTTGATGTGAAAATCAGGGCCATTTGTATTTTCAGAAATATTTTTCAAGAGATATTTTGAAATTTTAAGATCATGAAACTAAAATAAACAATATACAAAACAATATTAAGTAGTTGAAAAGTTCTGATAGAGTTAGATAACTTAAGAATAAATTCTGACTATAATAAAAAATATTAGAAAAACCAGCCAAAAACAAACAAGAAAAAAATTAAACAGAAATTTTGGTTTCAGAATTTTTAAAAAGTAACAATACATATTTTATTTATTTTTGTAATTTTGCTATTAGAAACCATAACAGACAATTTTGCGAAGTAAATTTCATTTGAGTTTGAGTTATGATGCTTTTTCAGGGGTGGGAACGAATGAATGTATGGAATATGTGAGATGTGACAGCAAGCTGCTGCTAAAAACAGTGAAGTTGAGAGACATAAGTGAAGGTGGGAGAGATTATCCAGTTTGGCACAAAGGAATATTTTAAATGAAGGCAAAACCTACTGCAGCTGCAGGATTTCAACTGGAGCAGATCATTTGAAACAATAAGCAGGACTAGACACAATATGCAAAAGAAAGCTTGACAAGGAAGAGGTAGAGGAGAATGAAAATGAAGGGAAGAAAGGAGATGCTGCTAAAGTTGAAACAATGGAGAGAACTGTGCGATTACAGAAAGCAAAAAGGCAGAAAAAAAATTGTCCTTTTTTTCAAACTCGGCTTTAGATAAGCTTTATTTCAGAAAGTAGAAAAGCATTTTGCACAATCTGAGCCCAGCACATCAGACAGCAGAGCACAGGGGATGGAATTGTTCCTTAGAGACAATAGTTTCGCAGCCTAATTTTATATAACATTGCTTTTTTATTGCATTTTTATATTGTATTTCTATCAAAATAAGAACACAATGTTTTCTAAGGCTTGTCTCTGGTAGGTAATTGATTTTTATTTTTTCAGCTCTTTTCTCAAGTTTTACTTTCTGTTACTTTTTCCTTGTCATCATTGTTTTTCTGCAAATCACTGGGGTATTTTTATACATTGCTCTCTCTGGTGGTTTAGAAAGAAAATAGTTCCCAAAGGGAATGGCACTATTAGGGGTGTGGCCAAATTGAAATAGGTGTGGTCTTGTATGAATATGTTACTGTGGAGGCAGACTTTAAAGTCTCATATTACAATCAGCAGATATGGAAAAAGTCTTGAAAATGTATTAGCGAGGAAGTGCAAGTTTGTTCAGCTGCAAAAGTAGTTTAGGAACAAAACATTATTAAAATACACTATTAATATTTTTCCTTACATTGCCTTTTCTAAATCTCTCATTTGAAAGAACAAAATTCCATAAAACAGAAGTTAATCAATACCTGAATTAGTTAAAAAATTAGCAATGAATGTCAAAGTGAAATTTTATAGTGTATAATAGCAACTAAGTCTCTACCTGATTTAAAAATAATTGGAATGACATAAAAGATTAACAGAATGAAGAAGTCATAAACATGCTAGGAAGTATAAAATGACAAGAAATATAAAAAATAGAAAGTAAAATTTCCCAAAAGACAAAAATTTGGCTTTTGTATTGCTGATGGATCAAAACTTATAATAATGCCAAATGTGATTAAGCTGAAGTTCTTATTGCTAAGATGTTGAAAATCTGTACATATAAGGAAATAATATATATGAATCTTTAGCTACACTGTCTCTTTAGGTAGTATAAAATTGAAATTATATCATTTCTTAAACAAGTTTACTTCATTCACAAACGTCCTTTAAAATTTAAGCTATGATTCTTTTTTCTTCTTTTCTCATGTAAAATGATATTCTTCATAACATAATATGCCATGCTACTTATTGACATATTTCAGAACATAAAAGAGCTCATTTTTGCTTTTCTGATAAAAAGAAAGTAAAATTTTACATATGATGAAAACTTTTAGTATTTAATATGATAGATCGGCCATATTCTTTGCAAAGTAAATCAAAATTCTCCGAGATGAGCATGTTATGAAGGATCTTGACCCTCTCTTTCTTTTTTCAGCTCTAATCCCAAGCAGGCTTTTTCACTTTCAAATATCCTCAGGCTAATTATTTCCTGATTGATCTTCTTAAATGAGCTTTTCACTGCCTCATCTAATGGACATGTACCCCTCCCTAAATCTTTGTCAAAGTTGCTTATACAAAGACAGGTCCCTCAGAGGTGACTTTAGCTTCCTGCTAAGTAGGTCATCCTGACACCGAATAGAGACTAGTTACTCAAAATTTGGCAGAATTCATATCCAATATCACATGTACATTTTGTGAATTTTCTGTAACTGTGAATGATATGGATGTGTGTTTTGTTACAGTAATATCTAATTACCTTGAGAGTAGACCTTGACAACATGTAGTTTGTTGAACAAAATCTACTTTGAAAGTGGACACGCTTGCATTGAGCTCTCTCTCCTAGCCACTACATTAATGCAATGACCTTTAATCACTCTGTATTTACCTTTCCCGCACTTCAACTGTTGAAAATCTATCATTCATATTCACCCTATGTGCACAGATAAGTTTATAAGACCCCTTTTATTGCTGAAACATGTAAAACTTTTGCATAGGAATTTAATTTCTATACCCAAAGGGAGAAAGTTTTTTTTTTTCTGAGTCTTATCTTATTGGAGTCTCTGTTTTGTAGAGAAAGAATAAGAAACCAGCAGAGGAAGCATCAGAATTTTGACAATAAGGATAAAATCTTCACTACATTGCAATTACTGTATTTTTACCATAATGCTCTTGACTGATTTCTTTTCTTTTACTTGTTCTATAAAGTTCTCTCTTCAAGCTGTATTCTATGCTTAGTTCCACTTCCACTTAAGGTGACAACATGGTCATGTAAGGTAACATGAACTGGTTGCTGCTTTTTATCTTTTCTTTCTTCATGTGGGAAACATGGAACAGTGTGGAATTATTGGCAGAAAGACATCTAAACTCCTGCATTGCAAGAATCCAATGGCAGCTCACTGGCGTGAGTTGTCAATGATGTAGTAATTTAATAATAGCAGAGAACTCACAGCCTATCCTTGACCCAGACTTGATTCTTAAGAGGGAGTAAGAACTGACAATTGGTAGATCAATCATGCACTTATGGAAAGACAGGAGGAAGACCTACACATGGCTAAAGGATAATCCCAAGGAGAAAGAATATATAATAAAGAAAAAAATCCATGAATATAAAAGTGGAAGGGTATGAGGGAGTAAAGAAAAGGTGTAAATGTTGTATATATATATATATAATTTTATATATAAGCATTCTGCAAGACAACAGTAAATATTCATTACATAATCCCATGTACCAAATGTAGTTCCTAATGTACAACATAGCATTTGAACAGAATTCATATTATTCCACAGAAACTGGTGCAAATTTCAAAGTAGGTGTCCAACAAGTTCAGTAATTGATAAAGAAATAATAGAGAATTGATAGTTTTGAGCATGCAATATAGAAATTCTAGAAATTCTTATGAAGGTAAGGCAGTCTACAGACTTGATATTCCGTGAAACATTCTTTGCATGTCTGTATCCTGTGTGTGTGTTAATTCAGAAGGCACTGTGAGGCCCTCTGCCTAAAAGCAGGGAAAGCATTAGACGTGGATCAACAGAGAAGAGAAGTAAAATTTAACTCACATAGATCATCTAAAAACCATGAAGGCAAATAGAAACCCTCACATAATCTTATTTTGAACTAATACCAACACTGAAAAGAATTATTGACAATCACAAGTGTTTATGTTATTTTTTATACAGAGCGTTCAGTGTAGAATATGTGGTTCTCAAAGATGAAAGGTGACTTTGAGGACACCTGAATGCCATGGACACAGCAAGTCAGAACAGGATGCTAATTTGCTGGAGGTATCACTATGTACTACAGCATGATTTGTAGCATTATGGCTCTTGCTGTGTAGAGAAACATTGAACCTCAGGGTGAGGGCATAGCTAAGAGATAGGCTGTTTTCTTTCCATGTACTTGACCTTGACTTGTTCCCTAGAAACATAGGAAAAGGTGAATAGAATATAATACCAGACAGTTTTCTCTGTAGGTGAGCTTCGTAGGAAGACATAACATATTGAGAGTTTTATACTCTATATTTTACAATAGACTGCAGTTTATATTCCCCACCAAATTCAGTACTATCCTAAATCTGGTTATTCCTATTTAGATATGCATGAGCTAAAGTAGGCACTGATATTTTATAAATGCTTTAAAAACTATTGTGATTAGAATTCTGTTGTCATTATCTTGGGAGAAAAATATGAGTAAAGATTTCTCCTAACCTTGAAATTAGACAGGTACTTCATATCAACCTCTTCTCCTGTGTGTGTATGTGTGTGTCTGTCTACCTGTCTGCCTGTCTGTCTATCTGTCTGTCTGTATGTATGTATGCCTGTCTATCTGTCTGTCTGTATGTATGTATGTATGCATGTCTGTGTGTTCTTTTTGAGACTGGTAGAATGATTTGCATCAAAAGAACAGAAGCTAGTGGCTGGGAATAGTCACAGTGTGCCTGGTCACACAGGAACCCTTGAAAACAGATGAAGTCTCAGAGTAGAAATAAAAGAATACCTTGTCTTTGACTGTGTTTCATTCATGTTCCTGGAAAGAAAAATAAAAATCAGGAATACTTGTTAAAGTGAACTGTCAATGGAATACTGACAACAGAAAGGGGAAAAGTCATGTTTTATGTTTCAGGACAAATTTGCATGAAGTTAGTAGATTAAAACAACAGCGACTCATTTTCACTTTCTATATGTTGAAAGGATATGCACTGATAAGTGGGGTTGTCTATTTGAGGTCTAATAAGTTTATGATAATATTTTGAAATACAGAGTCCTATATAAGTAGTGTTTTCTATAAGCCAGAACTTCATAACAAAACAATTTCTTTTAATCCATTTTGTTCTTTATTTTACCACAACTAATGAATATCAATTGTATATAAAATTCGGCTTCACTGTGCAATTTATATGGAGCCCAGCTTTCTCTCCTATATTCAGAATCAGCAGGATTGAGCAATATATGGTAAAAATATTTTTTGAAGTTTTGCTAGCAAAATGTATCAGTATTTATTCTATTGGTTTGGAAATTTATTTGTCAAGTTCTCCATGTATGATGCACAATTATATCTTTTTGATTTTTTTTGTCCTCTTGACACAAATTAGTCATCTGCAAAGAAGAAATCTCAGGTGTGAGTAAACTCACTCAAGAACATGGGGAATTGACTTGATTGATGTTTTGTGTAATAGGACCCATCCTTCAGTGGCCAGAACCATGCCTAGGTAGGTGGCCCTGGGTTGTGTAAGATACAAAGCTAAGCACATCAAAGAGAACAAGCCTGTAAGCAAATTTTCTACATTGTTTCTGCTTCAGTTCCTACTTGAGCCACTATTCTGGTTTCCACTAGTGATGAACAGTTACCTAAAAGTATAATCATTCTCTTTTCTCCCGAAGTTGCTTTTAATCATCTTACAATCTCAGAAAAGCAAACCAGAACAGACTCCTTATATTAAAAAAAATTATGTATTGTGTACATATTACACATATGTGGGAGGTCAAGTGTACAAGCACTTCCTGGTACACATGTAGAGGGCAGACGACAATGGGATGGAGTCTGTTCATATTTTTGTACCATAGGAACCCCAAATAAAAAAGAGGTAATGAATTTTGACTGTTCAGAATATTACCATCCTCCCATTTGTTCTTTGTGTGTTTGTATGGTGTTCCAATATTGTTAATTTATGTAACATTAATTTATTTTAATTTACGTATATGAGTGTATGCCTGCATGTACATATGTGCATCATGTTGATGCTCGTTAAGTGCGAAGTGCAAAGATCCCATGGAATTGTAGTTATTGACAGTTCTAAAAATCTAACAAGCTCTCTTAACTGTTGAGAATTCTCATTAGGCCCAATTGTTCAAGTTTGTTTTAACTTTTGGTTTTGTTTCAAAAATAAATCATCATAATATTTTTTCTCTTAAATTATGATCCATTTGAGACAAATATGTTTCTTTTTTATTTAAAACACATACATTTATTTTCAAATTAGCACCATTGAAGATAGTAATAGATTTCTTTTTTATCATCTATGATAATGTATCTTATAGTCATGTGAGTTAAGTTTTTTCTTTTTTTATTATGAATAAAGTCTCATTTTTAATCCATGTATGCCCTTGTTCAAACTCCCTTCCCCCTCCCGTGCCTTCCAGTCACTCTTGAAGTTTAAAAAATAACTGACTTGACTAGTGACCATCAAAAAAAAATCATTTGTTAGCCCAAATAATAACAGAGCTAAATTGACTGTGGCAAACATTGTAATCCCAGACATAATGCAATAAAAATGCAACAGTCATGGCACAATAATATGTTTATAAATAATTTGAATTAGACAGTTATTCCATCAGGAAACATAACTCATATTTTGAAGTAAGCCAGCATTAATACAGGAAATTATTCATGGAGATGAAGTTCCTCTTTTATATATATAATCATGAAATTGATTAATATCCCCTACTGTGCTTCTGTCATAGAGTGGAATTAGAACATGTTTCTAGCAATTAATTCAGAGAGTCGTAAATGTGACTTTTAAATCACAGATTCATGCCCAGAAGATCAAGGAAACACATTCAGACCTTTCAGAAAAAATATGAATAATAAAAATGCAACAAAAGAGAAGGTTAATATTTAATTACGAGGGTTTCAATGAAAGAGAATTTTATGTATCAATTCTAGCCTGTTTATTACCACCCACTTCCTATTCTAAACTCTAATATTAATGCAATCCTGTATTTGTCCCCCTTTTTAAAGAAATAAATAGTGGTGCCTATATTGCAATTATAAAATATAAAAATTAAGTCAAACTTTACTATATTTTATTATAATATACATAAAGAATAAAATACAAGAATGTATATATGTACTAAAATATTTATATTTATGTAAAAGTAAATGTATATTAAATTTAATTTATGACTAACAATTTTACATTTTTCCTCCTTTTCTATACATTCAATTCTATTCTTTTGATCTAACCAAAACAATTCTCTTGATTTACAATTATATAATAATGAATATAGATTTATGAATTCAGTAAATAAAATTTTTTCCATTAGATATTTGGTGGAAAAATTCAGATTCACAACTGCAAACAGTTATGAAAAGTGTAAGTATTGTACTTGAAACTATAATAATATGCAAAGGTCATAGGTACAATATTTCTTGTACCCTGTGCAATTTGGTGATATTGACAGTAAATATTTTCACATGGCAGCTATTCATTGAAAGGTTACATTTAAGGAGAGCTTTTGATTATGACAAAAAATGGATAATATATTACTCAGACAAGATTTTGGTTCCAAAGCAGAATACATAAGATAGATGTGTTAGAATTAGCTAGGGAATACCAAGGAAGTAAAAATGTTTAACATTTTTGGCCTTTGAAATAAATGTAATGGATGCATTCGGAATATATCCTCCTGAGTGAGGTATCACAAACCCAGAAAGATAAGCAGGAAATGTACTCACTCATTAGTGGACTCTAAACAAACAAACAAACAAGAAAAAAGCAAAGCATGCCCCCGCTGCAAACCACAACCTCTGAACAGCTTGAGATGAGAAACATCTTGGACTGACTCCTTGGATCCCACCCCTTCTAGAGGAACACCTGACTCAGTCTTGAGGTTGGGGGGAGAAAATTGGATCTTCCAGGAGTAGAGGCTGAACTAAGCAGTATTGGGACAGTGGGACCTTGGGATCACCTGCTGCCTTCCCAGGGGTCGGATGGGGAGTTGTGGAGAAGATAGAATGACCTGATATGGTGGGAGGGGGAAAGAACATTGAATAAGGATATATAGGATAGAAAGTGTGACTTCTTTGTTCATAATAATAATAATAAAAAAGGAAATAAATGTAAGTCTAAGAGGATGGATCATGTTATAAATTTAAATTTCAGTAAAAAAGGGCATACATATATTCTTAAATGCACACATTTATTTTGGTCTACATATATACAAACAATTATAATATAAAAGCTAACAGTAAAAATAATTATATGGGCAGAAATTTGCAAACTACAGTAATAATTTTTCTAAACCATCTTGTTGTAGGAAAATACCCACAAGAAGTAGAAGACATTTTTTATGTAAACAAAAAGTATATTTTAAAATGTTATCAACTAATATTGTCATACTGAATTTTCTTGAGAATAAGTTTTAGAAATTAAAGTCAACAGAAGGATTGGATCAAAAAGAAATAATTTAATGAAATCCTTGACAAATTAAATCTTTTAGTGCAGTTTCTTTCAAGTAAGGTTTATAAACATAAAAGTACTAAATAAATATTACTCATACAACACAGTGATTACCTGACAATGCTTATAACCATGGCTTTTCTTAGACAAAAATCTTAAGATTGAAAGAAGCATGCAGTGAGTGATGCCAGAATGAAAAATTACTAGATTGTTAAAAACATTACCAAATTTTTTCTTCCTGGACAAAAAGTGTTGAAGTCACCTGCACAAGGTTGGAGCAAGGCTGAGGGAGTATTCTGATCCCCTTTCCAAAATCACATCATCAGAATATGGCTAGAGGAAGATGCTATCTTCATGATATTCTAGTTTGTCCCAGAGGAGTTGCTGCATTGTACTCACAGCAGGTTACTCAGCCAAACTGCTTTGTGTGTATCTTGTTTCAAACAGGCCACTTGCTCATAATTATCTAGGGCAATCAGGCTTGTGTCACAGTGCAGAGTTGACTCACAGTAATTTTTGTAAAGTAATTTTAACACACACTCCTGCTGGGTCCTAATTAAGCATGAATTATTTTGCAAAGGACATACTACACAAAAATTCTAAAAATTTATACTGTTGATATAAATAATAAGTAAAAACTGAACAGCTAAGGAAGAAAGAAAAAGGAAAGAAGAAAGGAAGGAAAGAAAGAAAGAGAAAAGATAGAAAGAATATGGTAGATATTTATAGAAGTCACATAACTAGTTATCTGAACATTTTCCATAGCACTCAAAATAATAAGACATTTCATTTTTTTCTCTGTAACTTACCCCAGTGAAATAGTTTTTTAGCATTAAAATTACATTACACAAGTTAGGTGATGGTAATGCACGCTTTCAATCTCAGCACTCAGCAGATCGAAGCAGGCAGATCACGGTGAGTTCAAGGACAGCCTGGTCTACAGAGACTTCTGTCTAAAACCCCACCAAAACTAAATAAATAAAAATTACATTACACATATGTGTTTAAATATTTTATTGTTCTAATTCTTACAAACCAAATCAAGACAATTTCAAAGGATTTTATGCTTGAAATATTTTTAGTTTGAAGTATTTATTTTGTTTCAATAGAGATCAATGGTAATAGGACAATTTAAATAATAACAGACCAAGAGAGAATGTATTTACTTTGAAACATCTCCAGTAATATAAAATATCAATGTTTTATTGTTTTATTTTTTATTTTTTTGGAAAAAGCCCATTTATTTTTTTCTCATTTTTTATTATTAATAAAATCTCATTTTATCCAGGTATCCCCTCGTTCAAATGCCCTTCCTTCCCCTCCTGCCCCTACTATTGTCTAATGTTGTGTAATATTTTACATACATACAAACACACACACATGAATGGATAAGAAAAGATCTGTTTGTGTTCTATTTACTTTCTGTATTATATATATAACCACGTTATGTAGTTTTGAAAACTTTTATTTCACAATGATGTTTTACTTAAAATGACTGAAAAATGGCAAAGTGTAACTTAAGATTTTATTTATTTTGAGTTGTAAAACTGAGTGGGAATTCTGAATAAAACATTGTTTAAAAGTTTAGAATTAAATTTACAGTGGTAACCACGTAGAAATTGTTCTGTGTATTAGTACTTTCATTCAGTTTTAAAATGTATTTTACTCATGAAAAAAAATGTATACCTCAAAATGGGATTTTTGAAATTTCAGCTATTTAACTTATATTATTTGCTACAATTTTCTTTATCCTCATTATTCATATGTTTAACACCATTGAGTATAGTTTTTTCATAGGTGAATATGTATATCTGTTTGGAAACCTTGTCTCCTAAGTGGAAACCTTGTCTCCTAAGTGTTCTGTTAAGAACATCTGTACTACCATCTACTGGAAAAATGAGTATATATCAGTAATCAAACTGTTATCATTCACTCAAGCAGGATACAATTTTTAAATGAAATCAATTTTAAAAATTATGATTGTATTAAGTACTATGATTATTTATGATGATTGATAAATATATATTATTCACTATTCATATTCTAAACTATTATGTTTAGAAGCAGATATAGCGAATATAAGTAGATTAGATAGATAGATAATAGATGGAGAGATAACAACAATCACACACATGCAATAAACATAGTAGCTCTAATATGAGAGAAAAGATCATGACTGTTGGTAACGATTTATTTACCAGGTTGACAATGTAAGATTGTTTTCCCATTACCAATACTTAAGTACAGCATGACAGCAATGTATGTATGCCTAGTACTGAGGAAGGGTCAAGACAAGAGGATCTCCAGGGATTGCCTTCCAAACTACATGGCAAATTAAATTCAGGTTCATTTAAAGGCTCTGTCTTCAAAAATGGCAGGAGAAGCACTAGGGAAAGATAATACATTTTTCCACTAACCTACCAATGAATGTGCGTGTGTGTGTGTGTGTGTGTGTGTGTGTGTGTGTGTGTGTGTGTGTGTTTGTGTATCTTCACATAACAAAACAAACTTCCAGTAGTATCATGCAACTATTAAGCATTTACTAATGGTACATTTTTCAGTTCATCTTACAATTTAATGCTGGTAGTTTTTAAAAGTATTTGGAACATACAATAAACATGATATGTGTACATAGTAAATTAACTTTTTACCTATAAAGTTAACATATATTTTTTCCTTTGTGTGGGATTTCTCCATGAAATAATTGAAATAATAAAATAATTTTCTGTAGAAAAACACATCTAGAAAAATACATCAGAAGTGTAAAACAGATACTTTTAAGTCAAGGAAAGTTCTTGAAACATTAATTTTCACCGAGTTCTACATGTCATGGATTAATGGTAATGCTTTAATGGCAGCTAAGGGCCAATGTCAGGAACACAGAGAAATAGTTCAGAAAATGACCAAATGCACATGTACTGCAGTGAAAGAATTAAGAGCTCATATCATGACTCTTGCCAAACATTTTAACCAGAGCCATTAATTTTTAACAAAGTGATTAATTTATGTTCATGGTACCAAGTATTGTATATTTAAAAATATAAAGCAAAGCAAAAGTAGATAAAAGCAATAGTATATCATTCTCATCTTTTTTCAGTTCTATTTGTTGCTTTTGTTGTTTTGTTTGCTTGCTTTGATTTTTGAGACTGTGTGTCACTATATACTTCTGCTAGTCTTTAGTGTACTGTATGGAGCATCCAAACCGAAAAATTGCAGTTAATCTCCTGCCTCTGCTTCTGAGTTCTGAGAGAACTGTTGTACACCACAATTGCTGTCTTAACATTGTGTTTTTGTAATTGTGATAGAATTCTTGTTCATCTAACTTATTAATAATTGTGATTCTGTGGCTTAGTGGATATTAAAATAACTGTTGCAAATTTTTCATAGAGTATAATAAGATTCTATAATTTCTATCAGTTTTTATTTATAAAGAGAAAAGTTATGTATAGTGACCCAGGTAGAAGAAAATTGATTATTGTGTTCTAATATGCTGTCTGCTTTAGACAAAATTCTGTGTGGAAATGGAATGGTTGTATATTCTGCAAGTGTTGACTATAACAGTCTCCTAATATAAGTTCAGTCCATTTAAACTGGAGAATAGGAGAATTGTGAAGTTTATTGATTTGAATTTTTAATTGGTTGATTAACTAGAAGTGTAGAGGGTGAAAGTATACTTTCTCCCACTAAGATATTATTGATTAATTCCTCACTAGCATCAATTTTATATGATTGGGTGGTCTATCTTTGAGTGTATATATTGGCAATCATTATACCACAGGCATGTACATTATATAGTAACGTTCATTGTCATTCTAATTTGTTTTTCTTCATATCTATTTGGACCAACAAAAGTATTACTATTCTAGTCCAGTTTGGGATTATTTTATATGACAGTTTCTGTATTATAAAGTTAGATGAAAGAATCTCATAGGCAAAATATTGAAGATCCCTTTTTTCTTAAATTTACTCAGTCACTTTGGATCCATTGTTTATTTATTTTTCAGATGAGTGCTTGGTATGTATATAAAGGTGGTCATCAAGTAGTGTGTATGCCCAGACTTACCTTTAAAGTCCAGTTCTCTATTGTCACTGTAGGCTTGAAAAATTTGCAAATGCTCATAATATTTATACTATTTATATTATTCTAAATATTAAATATTCTTTGATCATTTATTTATATTTATTTCTTATTAGTCTCTGTCATTTAACAGTTCATTGTGTTTATTAATTTGGCTTTTTTGGAATATACATACATATATATTCAATTATATTGGGCATATCTATACATATTATATATATCTCTTCCTCATAGAATTTATATTTTCAAATGATACCATAGTATAGTAAATTTTCTTCTAACATCTTGCTGAGGCTATTATACTGTTTATTAATTCCTTTAGGTTTTGTCTATCTTGAAAGCACTAGTTTTCAATTTTGAGGGCAAATTTGCAGAGGAAAAGTGCTTGATTGGCAGTTATTTTCCATTGGGTCCTGAGAATGTCATCCAAACTTCCTGGGTTGCAGTTTTCTGATGAGAAATTTCCTTTTAGTCTAACATGACTGTCTTTAAGTGTGACTTCAACCTTCATTCATTCCTGTACATTTAAATCCTTTCTTCTTTACTTTAAGTGCTAAAATGTAACATATGAAGTGAATAATGTTATTTACTTGTTATATCTTTAGGATGCCTTGTGGATATTAGAATAAAAGAACTTATGAATTCCTTCATCCTATCAGTGTTAGGCATACACGGGCACTGCTGATATACACTTGGTAAGGGTCATGAAAACCACAACCCTCAGTCCTGACACACACGAGAAAGGAAAAGGAACTAATCATTTCAGAAGCAGAGTTCCTGGTCTCTGGTTCTTGACCATGGTCTTCTTCTACTGCCATGTCAGTGCAACTTACGACAGTGAAACTGTTAATGAGTTTTTCTCAGAAACTCAGCACACAGACAAAGACCAGGAAGTATCCTCTAACTAAATGACTTTGTAGAAATAGGCAGAAATTTCTGAATTCTAAAATATTCTCAGCTGAGATCATTATCAGTAGATGATGAAGTAAATGATGTTGTGAGTGACAACATACAGTGCATAATTTAGACTCTACCTACAGTGTAAACTGGTGAGAAAAATTTCCAATAACTATCAGAGCAATTTTATGCTCAAGTAAAGTATTTAGAACCTCTGTGTTACATCTTTACCTTTGGTGAGTAGGAAATATCTCCTTTCCACAAAGAAGGATTAGTTGACAAGTGTTGGGATATTTTTTTATTTTGTTTTGGCTTTCTTATTATGCTGTTTTTCTAAATCTATGAATTTTATAAATTGAGCATTTTCTACTGTTGAGATCCAGTAGTCTCCTTTGGTTCCTTACACAATTTACCCAGTTGCCTAGTATTCTGGTCCTTTATATGAAAGAGCAGATAATGTCTAGTACTGATTCATCTCTCAAACAAATGTCTTCCTTTTTATTGTTATCTTTTTATTATTATGAATAAAGTTACATTTTCTATCTGTGTATATCCTTGTTCAAGGTCCCTTACCCCTCCCAACCCCTGCAGTCACTCTCTTTTCTCCACATCTCCCCATCTCCCACCCAGCAAGAGCAGGAGGTCCCAAGGTCCCAATATGGCTTAGTTCAGCATTCACTCCTGGCAAATCCAGTTTCCTCACCCCAACATCGAGACTGAGTCAGGTGTTCCTCAAAAGGGAGTTCCTCTAGTGGTATCCAAGGTGCCAGTCTAAGGTATTTCAGAACCCAAGCTGTTCAGTGGTTGTGGTTTGCAGCTTGGACAGGCTTTGCTTTTTGCTTTTTTGTTTAGAGTTCACTAATGAGTGAGTACATCTGCTTCTTATCTTTCTGGGTTTGTGATACCTCGCTCAGGTGGATATTCTCCAAATCCATCTATTTGCCTGCAAATTTTAGGATATCATTTTTTCTTACTGCTGAGTAGTACTCCATTGTGTAGATGTACCACAGTTTGTTAATCCATTCTTCAGCTGACGGACATCTAGGTTGTTTCCAGGTTCTTGCTATTACAAATAATGCTGCTATGAACATAGTTGAGCTAATGCCTTTGGATTGCAAATGTACATCTTGAGGGTATATGCCCAGAAGTGGTATTGCTGGATCCTTGGGGACATTGATTCCCAAACAAACTTCTTTCTATACTTTCGACAATTTGACTGTGGTAGTAAGGATTTTTTTTTTCTTTTTCTTTCTTACTCTTAGTTTGGGGCCATTTTTCAATTATTTACATATTATATTTTTATCATATTTTTTTATTTTCCCATGCCATCCCTTAAACCCCTTTATTTCCATCATCCCTACTTCATACTGCTTCACCCAAAATTAAACAATGTGTCTTCATGGTATTGCTTGGTCCAGAATTATTTTAAAATTTTCTATCTCTTAGGCTTTTTTAGTCTTCTGTTTCTTTACGTTAGTATCTTCTCCAACATTATGGCCACTTTCAACTAGTATTTCTTGTAACAAGCTTTTTATAATGTTTCCTTTGTCTTCTCCTGTAGTTGTTCAGAAAATGAAGCTATGGGTAAGTTTTGTGGAGTATTGAGGATCTCAAAATTTCATTTTAGTTTGTAATTTGTCCTCCTAAAAATTATCTAAGTGGGGTATTTGAAATATCTGGCTTGAAGTTCAGATAGTTAATTTCTGATTAATCTAGTCTGTATTTTGAGGTTTTCAGCTTTATATTTTTTCAATAGAACTACGTTCTTCATAAGCAGTCTCTGCTTTCTTTGCATAAAATGTTTATATTTTGCAGTTGATAGCTCAGTTATAATTTTTGCATGTAGATTTTTTTACCCTAAATTTAAGTTGTACTATATTTTGCATGGTTTACTTACACTTCTGAAACAGAATCATGTATAACTCAGTCCAGAATTAAGCCTGTTTTGTGTTTTAGGATGACCTAGATTTTCTTGTTTCCATGTCTCTGCCTTCAACGTGCTGAGATTATGGATAAGTCATTGTGCCTGGCTTATTGGACATATTTATATCCTTTCTTTTATCATTTATACCAAGCCTTGTACCTGTATTTCCTCAGTGTATCATGGCATTTGTATTTGTATTGTTATACTAAATAAAAATCACTGCACCTGATACCTCCACTATCCCTTACATTTCAGAATAGTCTGTGTAGAATACTTCTTTCTCCAAGAGACACCCCTACAGGTGTGATATACACTGTTGATTTTGGTTTTGAGGAATACAATATAGTCTCCTTGGCTCTTCTAAAATATAATTAGTTATCTGGGAACAATGTTCTCTGTGGCAGAGTCAATCTTGGGGAGGGGCTGTGAAAATTCTTATATGTGAAAATATATATACTTTTTCCATGTATCTCCAAGCTCACCCATTCATCCCTATTCCCAATTCCTCCCAGTCTGCCTTCAGCCTACTCCCCACCCATTCCCCAATCCCCTACCCTCAAAGGGAAGGAAATCCCAAGGTGGGTCAGCTCAGCATTGCACATTCACTCCAGGCAGGTCTTATTTTCTCATCCCAATATCAAGGCTGGGTTAGACACTCCTCTGTAGGGAGTGGGCTCCAAGTAGCCAGCCCTTTTACAGGAACACAGTCTGATCTCACTCCCCCAGGCTCTACATACTGCCCATGACAATCAGAGTTGCCTACCCTGGGAAGGACTACCTCTTTTTCCTATGGTTCCCCAGATATTGTTCTTGATTCAGTGTGCTCTCCAGAGCTCCAAGCAGCCATCTCTGTGGGACTCCTCCTAATACTCCTTATCCCCTTGCTCATAGAGACCCTTCTCCCCCATTCTCCTGCTGAAAGGAGAGCTCAGCCCAGTGCTTATCCATGGATCTCTGCCTCCACATTCATTCATTGTTGCGTGTAGATTCTGTGATGACATTTCATATGGTTATTCCTTTGATTAAAGGGGAAGTTTTGTTTAGCCAATCCATCCATTTTTAACTGGGGACCTATACAGGGACATCCTGTGAGGGTTTCCCTAGCACCAGTCTCTTTCCAACCCTGAATTAGCTATCTGCCTAGAGTGGATGTTAAATTAAGCCACCTTGGGACCATGGGACCTCCTGCCCTTGCCCTTGCCTCCTGGAGGAGATAAGGAGATGAGAAGAAGAGAGAGCCTGGAAGGAGCAGGAGGGAGAAGGGAATTTGAACAAGCGGATACATAGATGAAAAATGTGACTTTATTCATAATAAAAAAAGAAAGAAAAACAAAAAAAGAGTAGGTATGCAAAAAGAAAGATCTCCATCTCTTTTTTTTTTCTTCCCTCTTTGTTGCTCCTGTTACACAACCATCCCCTTCTCTAATGATTTGTTCCCACCTCTGCTTGTTTGCTACTTGTTATGGCCCCAATTTGCTAATAACATCTTCTCTATTTTCTCTTCCTAAGAGCATCCCTGGATGCCTCATTTAAGTTCCATCTGATTCTAAACTGTTTAGCAGTTGTGGTTGGCAGCTTAGGTATTCTTTGACTTTTGTCTAAATTCCAGTTATGAGTGAGTATATCTCATGCCTGTCTTTCTGGTCTTGTGATACCTATCTCAGGAGGATATTTTCCAAATCCATCCATTTGCCTGCAAATTTCAGGATGTTGTTCTTTTTTACTACTGACCAGTACCCCACTGTGAAGATGCACCACAATATGTTAATCCATTCTTCAGTTGAGGGCATCTAGGTTCTTTCCAGGTTCTTGATATTACAAATAATGGTGTTGTCAACATAGTTGAGCTAATGCCTTTCAAGTATGATGTGCATCTTAAGTATAGGCCTCATAGAGGTATTGCTAGTTCCTGGAGAGATCGTTTTCTAGTTTTCATAGGAATTGTCACATTGCATTACAGAGTAGCTATATGAGTTTAGACTCCTGCCGTAAGTGGAAGAGTATTCCCCTTGCTCTGCATCATCTCCAGCATAGATTCATAGAATATCAACTTTTTTTTTTCTTAGCCATTCTGACACGTGTAAAGTGGTATCTCAAGATCATTTTCATTCCCATTTTTCTGATAGCTAAAGATGTTGAGCCATTTATAATTCTGTTGAGAGTTCCCTTTTTAGCTTTGAACCTCAGTTTTTAATTGAGTTAATTAGGTTTCTGGCCTCTAATTTCTTGATTTCTCTATATATTTTAGAGATCAGTTTTCTGCCAGATGTAGGGTTGATAAAGATCTTTTCTCATTCTGTAGCATATCATTTTGTCTTATTGACTGTGTCCTCTGACTTAAGAGGCTTCATAGTTTCATGAGGTCCTATTTATTGATTGTTATTCTTAGTGTCTGTGCTACTGGTATTATATTTAGGAAGTGGTCACCTGTGCCAATGCATTGAAGGATGTTTCTTTTCTAACAAGTTCAGTGTGGCTGGGTTTATGTTGAGGTTTTGATCCACTTGGATTTGAGTTTTGTGCAGGGTTATAGGCTTGGATCTATTTACATTTTTCTGCATGCTGTCTTCCAGTTACTGCAACACAAATTGTTGAAGATACTAATACATTTCCATTGAATATTTTTGGCCTCTTTGTCAAAAATCAAGTGTTCATAGGTGTGTGGTTAATGTCAGGTTCTTCAATTTGATTCTGTTTATCCACAAGTCTATTTTCATGCCAGTACAAGGCAGTTTTATTACTGTAGTTCTATAGTATAATTTGAAGTCAGGGATGGTGATGCTTCCTGAGGTTCTTTTGTTGAGCAAAATTGTTTTGGCAATCCTGGCTTTCCTGTTATTCCAAATGAAACTGAGTATTGTTCTGTCAAGGTCTTTAAAAAATTGTGCTGGGATTTTGATGGAAATTTCATTGAATATGTAGATTGCTTTTGGTAAGATTGCCATTTTCACTAGGTTGATCCTATCTATCCAGGAACATGGGAGATCTTTACATTTTTTTATATTCTCTTCATTTTCTTTCTCCAGTGACTTAAACATTTTGTCAAACAAATCTGCTGCTTCTTTAATTAAATTTATGCCCAGATATTTAATACTATTCGCAGCTATTATAAAGGATTATGTTTTTGTTATTTCTTGTTTTCCCTTTTATTCTTATTATTTAAGAGGGCTATTAGTTTTTTTTTTTTGAGTTCATCTTGTACCCTGATACTTTGTTAAAGGTGTTCATCAGCTTTAGAAGTTCTTTGGTAGAGTTTTGTGAGTCACTTATGCATCCAATCATATCATATGCAAATAGAGATATTTTGACTTCTTTTTTTTTTCCAATTGTATCCCCTTAATCTCCTTTCCTTCTGCTATTGCTTTAGCTAAAACTTCAAACATTATATTGAATAGAGAAGGAGAGAGAAGACAGCTTTGTCTTTTTTTCTGATTTTAGTGTGATTGCATTGTCTTATTTTTATTTTTTTCCATTTAATTTAATGTTGGCTGTTGGCTTGCTGTATATCTCCTTTATTATATTTAGGTATTTTCCCTGTATTTCTGATCTCTCCAGGACCTTTGTCATAAAAAGTGTTGCATTTTGCCAAAGGTATTTTTCAGCATCTAAGTACATGATCATGTGGGAATTTTTCTTTCAGTTTGTTTATACCATGGATGATATTCACAGTTTTTCATATGTTGAACCATCCCTGCCTCTCTGGAATGAAGCATTCTTGATCGTGGTGGATGATTATTTTATATATTGTTTGATTCAGTTTGCCAAAATTTTATTGAGTATTTTGTTAATGTCAATTAAATTTATGAGGAAGATTCATCTGTAATTCTCTTTCTCTGTTGCATCTTTCAGTGGCTTGGGTATCAGAGTGACTGTGGCCTCATAAAAAGAGTTTGACAATGTTTCTTCAGTTTCTACTGTATGGAACAGTTTGAGGAGTATTGATATTAATACTTTTTTGAATGTCTAGTAGAATTCTGCAGTGAAACCATCTGGTCCTGAGGGTTTTGTGTGTGTGTGTGTGTGTGTGTGTGTGTGTGTGTGTGTGTGTGTGTGTGTATGTGTATGTCTGAGAGACTTTCAATAACAGCATCGTTTAGCTATGGGGTTGTAGGTCTGTTTACATCATTTATCTGACTTTGATTTAATTTTGGTAAGTGGTACCTGTCCAGAAATAGGTCCATTTCTTTTAGGCTTTCCATTTTAGTGGAGTATAGATTTTCAAAATATGACCAGATAATTCTCTGAATTTCCCGGGTGTTTGTTGTTCTGTCTCCCTTTTCATTTCTGATTTTGTTAATTTGGATACTCTCTCTCTGCCTTTGGTTAGTTTAGATAAGGGTTTTTTTAAATCTTGTTTATTTTCTCAATGAACCAACTCTTTGATATATTGATTTTTTGCATTATTCCCTTGTTTCATTTGTATTGCTTTCAGCCTTAAGTTTGATTATTTCCTACCTTCTACTCCTTCTAGGTGATTTTGCTTCTAGTTGCTCAAAAGCCTTCAGCTGTGCTTTTAGGTCTCTTGTGTGAGATTTCTCTGTTTTTCATATAGGCATTTAGTGCTATGAATTTTCATCTTAATACTGCTTTCATTGTGCCCCATATGTTTGAGTATGTTGTGGATTCATTAAATTTTAGAAATTCTTTGATTTCTTTTTGTTTGTTTGTTTTTGTTTTTATTTTTATAAAATAAAATACCAATTTTTTATCCATGTATCCTGTTGTCCAAACTACCTTCCTGTTCCTGGCCCCTCCTGGTCAGTCATTCTTCTCTCCTTTGCTCATCCCCTCCCCAGAAAAGGTAAGAGGTCCCAAGGTAGGTTACTTCAGCTTCCACTCCAGGCAAGTTTGATTTCCTCATCCTAATATCAAAAATGGGTCAGGTGTTCCTGTGGAGGGAATGGGCTCCAAGTTGCTAGTTCAAGGTGCTTTAGACGCCAAGCTGTTCAGTGGTTGTGGTTTACAGCTTGGGAATGCTTTGCTTTTTGTTTGAAGTCCACCAATGTGTGAGTACATCCCCTGCTTATTTTCTGGGATTGTGATACCTCCCTTAGGAAGATATTCTCGAAATCCATCCATTTGCTTGTGAATTTTTAGGATATCATTTTTTCACTACTCCATTGGGTAGAAGTACCACAGTTTGTTAATCCATTCTTTAGTTGAGGGGCATCTAGGCTACTCCCAGGTCCTTGATATTTTGAATAATGCTACTATAAACATAGTTGAGCTAATGATTTTGTGATGCAAATGTGCATCATTAGGGTATATGCCCAATACAGGTATTGCTGGATCCTTGGGGACATTTGTGAGAAACTGCCATACTGCATTCTAGAGTGGCTGAACAAGCTTACACTCATCATCAATCAAGGAGTGTTCTCCTTACTTAGCATTCTCTCCAGCATAGGCCAGCATCTGTGTTTTTAATCTTAGCCATTCTTACAGGTTTATGGTGGTTTCTCAAAGTCATTTTGATTTCTATTCCTTTGATGGCTAAAGATGTTGAACACTTTTTCAAGTGCCTTTCAACCATTTGTAATTCTTCTGAGAAGTCCTGTTTTAGTTCTGAACCCAGATTTTTAATTGAGTTATTTAGATCTTTGGCTCTAGTTTCTTGAGTTCTCTATATATTTTAGACATCAATCCT
This sequence comes from Sigmodon hispidus, assembly GCA_004025045.1. Classification (NCBI taxonomy): domain Eukaryota; kingdom Metazoa; phylum Chordata; class Mammalia; order Rodentia; family Cricetidae; genus Sigmodon; species Sigmodon hispidus. Next base: position 97,692 of record PVIH01001316.1, read on the forward strand.
CTGTCACTTGTAAGATTGGTAAAATTTGTTGTTTTTGTCTTATTGACTATGTCCTTGGCTTTAAGGAAGCTTCTCAGTTTTAGGAGGTCCCACTTATTGAATGCTGTTCTTATTGTATTTAGAAAGTAGTCATCTGTGCCAATTCACTGGAGGGTATTTCCCACTTTCTTTTCTATCAAGTTCAGTGTGGCTGGGTGTATGTTGGGGTCTTTGATTTCTTTCATAACTTCTTCCTTGACTTAGAGGCAGTTCAACTAGGCAATGTTCAGTTTCCATGAATTTCTAGGCTTTCTGTGATTTTTGTTGCTGTTAAATCTAACTTCAGACCATGGTAGTCTGATATGATACATGGGGTTATTCCCATGCTTTTTGTATCTGTTGATGTTTTCTTTATGACAGATTATGTGGTCAGTTTTAGACAAAATCTCATGGAGTGCTGAGAAATATATACATATATATATACATATATATATATATGTATATATATATAGTGTGTGTGTGTAAGCTTTTGTATCTATTAAGTCCATTTGGGTCATAACATCTGTTAGACACTCTTCTTTCTCTTTTGTGTCTCTGTCAGGTTTTTCTAACTTAGGTTGAAAATGGAGTATTGAAATCTCCTAATAGAATGTGGTATTTGATGTGAGGTTTAAGAGTTAGTAATTTTTATTTTACATATATAGGTGCCCTTGTGTTGGAGGCATAAATATTCAGAATTGAGATCTCATCTTGGTAGATTTTTCCTCAGATGAATAAGTAATGTCCTTCCTGGACTCTTTTGACTGATTTTACTTTGAAGTCTATTTTGTTAGATATTAGAATGCCTACAACACTTTGATTATTGGGACCATTTGATTGGAAAATCTTTTTGCAACATCTTGAGCTGATCCTGTCACTATCTTTGGATTTCAGGTGTGTTTCTTGTATGCAGTCAAAGGATGGCTTCTCTTTTTGTATCCATCTTGTTCGGGTGTGTCTTTTTATAAGTGAATTGAGTCCATTGATATTAAAGAATATTAATTATAACTGATTGTTATTTTTGTAACTTTTGATAGTGGCTTGTGTGTATTTCCATTCTTTGGGTTTCTCTTCTGTGGGGTCATTGATAGCTTTTGGTTTTATACTTATATCTGTATACCTAGGTTCAGTTTTCCTTCTAGTGCTTTGTGTAGGGCCATATTTGTGGATAAGTATTGTTTTAATCTGGTTTTGTTGTAAAATATCTTGTTACTCCATCTATAGTGACTGATAGTTTTGCTGGGTGTAGTAGTCTTGCTTGGCAGCCATGCTTTTTTAATGTTTGTATAACTTCTTTTTTTTCCTGAATTTTCTTTTTTTTATGAATAAAGTCACATTTTCTATCCTTGTATATCATTATTCAAGGTCCCTGTGACCAAGACCTTTCTGCTTTCATTGTTTCCATTGAATAGTCTGCTGTTATTCTAATGTGTCAGCCTTCAAGGTTAATTGATCTTTTCTCTTTGGTGCTCTTAGTATATTTTTCTTTGTTCTGTAGATTTTGTGGATTTATTTTTATGTGGCAAGCAGACTTTTTTTGGAGGGGCAAATCTACTTGGTGTTCTGTAAGCTTCTTGTATCTTTATAGGCATTTTCTTCTTTATGTTGAGAAAGTTTTCTTCTATGATTTTATTGAATATGATATCTGTGCCTTTGAGTAGGTATTCTTCTCCTTCTTCTATTTCAATTATTCTCAGGTTTGGTCTTTTCATTGTGTCCCAAATTTCTTGGATGATTTGTATTTTGGATATTTGGTTTTAGAGTTTACTTTGCCTGGTGTATCTACTTCCACTACTGTATTTTCCACTCCAGAGATTCTTTTTTTCACCTCTTGCATTTTGTTGCTTATGCTTGCATCTGTAGTTCTGGTTTGTTTCATCAGGTGTTTTATTTCCAACTTTGCCTCATTTTCAGCCTTCTTTATTTCTTTTAAATCAAATTTTAATTTCTGGAATGTTTCTTTCAGCTGATGGTTTTCTTATTCTTGGTTTCCTTTATTTTCTTTCAGTTAATCTCTTCCAATGTTTTGTTTGTATTTTCTTCTATTTCCTTAAGGGAAATGCTTACATATGTCTTCTTTTCAGTCTTCTATAATCTTTATACAGTTCTTTTCAAGGTTGTTTCCTTCACTTTTCTCTTCATTGCTATGCTCAGGTCTTGATGTTGTTGAACCACCAGCTTTATCTGGTTGTGCCTTGTTGTTCTTTACATTGTTATATGTATTATTACACAGGTGTGTGCCCATTGCTTCTTCAGCTCACTCTTAGTCAGCTATTAGTTGGCATAGCTGTGGGTTTGGGATTTGTGATTCTCCAGCTGGAGCAGTGTTCTCTCTTAGTCAGCTCTTCATTGACTCTTGGTCAGCTCTCAGTCACCTCTCTTAGTCTGCTGTAGACCAGGGCACTGCACAATCTACAGATGTTGGTGTGTGTTGATGCAGTTTGAATTTGGAGCAGGGTTTGGCCATGGGATGTCCCTTCTGCTGAGTGTTTCTGGAAATTTCTTCTGGGGGAGGGTTGTCTCCCAGCTTTCTTTGGTATATGGCAGGGCTTGGTATGAGTGGCGAGCTGTGGCTGTGTCCCTCACTTGGGAGAGAAGGTCCCTGCTTGGCCTAGGGATTATGGTGCATTCACCTCATGTTCTGTTCTGGACCAGGACACTGCAAGATTTTCAGATGTCCCAACCAACAACTTCTTATGCTAAAATTATCCATGAATGCCCATGAAAGTCAAAGATCTTTTTACTAGAACACTGGGATTCCATTTTTGTTATCTTTGGTGGTACAGAATATACATGATTGAGTTCACTTAACTCTCATGTATACAAAATTCACAAAAATCTCACAAAACAATATTTGTTTGAATTTAAATTCAGTGAAGCAGTGCACATCAGTCTCATTTTCAAAGGACTTAATTTTCTGCAGTAAACTGAGTTATTGTTCTTTGCGTTGTGTCCAAATTTATTAATTAAATAAAAGATCAAGAAAACACTTAACAGTAATATTAAAATTAAGTTTTATACTATGATGTTTCTACTTAAAATAAGCTAGAGTTTTTAAAATATCAAAAAATATTCATTGCTATTCTCTAAGTTTTTATTCTTTTCTAAGATTTTAACTTAATTGTAAGTTTGTTCTCCCCTTAGATTATTTGGTTTCTAACATACCTACTTTTTTTCTCTTACCAATAATAGGAGCAAGAAAAAGATGAAATAGGAAAATTTGCTTTTGAGGACTATGGAATCTATTTTCTATCCAATATATTTTCATCCCCTGCCTCATTCCACCAGGGAAAGAGAATAATGGTGTCCAATTTTGATTCAATTTTTTAAAAACAATCTAATTCAATAAAGTAAATGCTCTACTTTAACCAGCATCTTTACATATGGACAAAAGAAGCACAGCTAGTAAACAAGTGAACTATTGCTTATTTGTGATATTTATGACAATCATAAAAAAGTAAAATTTTGGGAATTTAATATGTCTAACATTTTTATTATATCATTATACTTGATATTTAAAATGCTTCCAAGCTTAGTTGCATTGCATGAATATTAAATATATAAATAATAAAATGCAATTAGAATAAATAAATATAAAATTGATTAAATTGCAATTGAGAAGATAGCCATTAAAAGAGGTGTTTTTCTTTCTTCTTTGTTTTTCTTTATTAATTCTTTGGGAATTTTATATAATATATTTTGATTTTAAGCACTCCCTCCAAAGATGTGAAGAATAAAAGTCTTTAGAAACCTAATCCCAAATGGGACATCTATATTACTCACCATCCTTAGAGATCATTATAGAAGCTACATCAAGAGTTCAGGCAGATGGGTTGGTCAAAGACATCAACATCTTCTAGACACAGTGATGCAGTCATACATATGAATGTACAGAAGTTACAAAAAAAGACATCTGAGGGCTGGAGAGTAGGATCGTCTTTATCCAACTCAGTTTTTTTCTGTTGTAAACTTTGCTTAATCTGCAAAATTGACAGCCCTGTATTAGGAGCACTTTACTTTTTATGACAATTTAGAATATGAGTAATTTAGGTGGTTGGTGGGTTTTAAATAACAGTAAAAGTAACATCAAGAGTTATAAGAAGGGATTCTCAGAACTTGAGTGGATCAGGAAAACAAGAGTAAGAATCAGTGTGGAAATAAAAATAGATGCCAAACATACATGAAAAAGAGGCAAGAAGTAGAAAAATAAAAGAAACAAAGTGAAAATATTTGATTAATGTTTGTCATTCATTTCCTTTTGAGATATAATATCAGGCTGTGTTCATTCAACTTCTACATTTTGTTCATTAATGACTTATTATACCACAGAATGCTTTATTCATTTATTTCCTAATAGCCACTTCTGGGGCTACTTTCATGTCAATACCTAGAAGGTAGAAGTGGGTTGATTAACTAAAGTTTGAGGCCAGTCTAGATATCAATACGATTCTGGGTCAATATGAAGAAAAATTTCTTAAATTCATTTTGAATTTTCAAACTGAAATTTGAAGTCATGTTGTTTTCATTGAGCCTCAGCTAACATTTTAGGAAAAAAAAAACCAACCAGTTGGTCATGCTGACAACTTCATTTTCAATGGTTGATATGTATTTTGCTTTTCTGTGCAGATAATTTATTTCAACATTAAGGGAAGGATGGTGAGTGAGCGATACATGCCAAGATGACTGTTTTTGAAATAAATAAATAAAATTTAAAAAATATTTTGCTTTCACTTCATAAAAGAAAAGTCTGTTAGGTAAAGAGTGGCACTTTGTGAACTTACACTATTATCAAAAATATTTTCTGCAGGCTGAAGAGATGGCTCTGTGGTTAAGAGTACGGGCTATTCTTTCAGAGGTCTTTGCTTTTTTACTTTATGATTGGATTTTACTTCTTATTTTTAGATTTTTATTTTATTTATTAAGGTAACAAAAAAGAACACCATTTGAAGACTAAGCAGTGTAGTGTTCTCAGTACCATTTCCATGGGTGAATCTGCAGCTTAGAAATCATCAATCACTTGCCCACTATCTCAAATCTGCTTGAAGTTCCCTGATTTTGAGCTTCTACATTTAATTCCCAGCAAGTACATGTTGGCTTACAATCATATATAATGGTATCTGATGTGCCTTTCTTATATAAAAATGTATGTACAGATAGATTACTCACACATTTTTTTAAAAAGTCATTTTGAGATTCCATTGACAAAACTGGTAACGAGCTTACCATTAATCACTATTTCACAAAACTATTTAATTTATTATAACAAGGCCATATACATTCATTTCTAGATAAATTTATTTTTATAGCATATAAGGGTAGCATTGGTCAAAGAAAAATAGTTATTTATGGACATCTTATTGCCCATCTTCCAGATTGGCCATACAACAACATCAAATCTCCTAAGATCTGCCAACTTTCTGAAATTAAGTAATTCATTATGGATTTAGGTCAAAGAATTCATCAACTTTAGATCATGTTTTATATGTGCATAAACAGTAAAAATACACAAACTTTTTTGTGTGATTATGACGTTATATATTTATAAAATAACATGTCTAGATATGATCAACTGAATGTGGGGAGAGGCTTCTTGCATTTTTGATGCCCCCCAAAAAAGTGTTGAAAGTAGGCTAACAATGGAAAGAGCCGAAATACAGGAATTCTGTCATAAAAGAGTCTAGCTTCCTAAACAAGGTTGGAACCAGAGCAATATCAATGGACACACACCTTTAATCCAGATCTTGATGCTTTAATCCAGATCTTGATGCTGAAAGGCACAACTTTAATATGGTACACATCTTCTGCTTCAAAGACAATAGAAGAATAAAGCGGGTGTGTTTATTTTTTGCCTGTTGACTCTTTGTCAGCACATTCATGTCTTCACTAGCATTGGAGTTTACTTCTTCACAATTCCATGATACATAGAAGACTAGCTGAGAATCCCAGCCCCATGGATCGGAGTAACTACTGGACTCATGGATTTTTCATTGATAATTATATATTATACTATATTATATATACATTTTATAAATTCTAAATTCTGTGACTACATAGAACCCTAACTAATATATTAGCATTTGATACAATATACAATTTTTGAGAAACACATTAATAAAATTTTATCAAAAAGTCTTATTAATAGAAATGTATTGGATATATTTTTTAACTAACATTATAAAAATATCACACACAGGGGTCAGAATGGAGGTGACTCAGTAGGTAGACACAAATGAGAACATATGTACCTCAGAATAATATGTGGAGAATTGGTTCTTCATTCCTTCTGCCATATGTGTACCCTTGATAATACTTAGAACCTCAGGCATAAAATTTTACTGGCTAAGTTATCCCACTGTACCTGACTAATAACTCTCAAATATAAATTTGCATTTGGTAAAATAGTACACACTTAAGATAAATGGTTAGAACACAAGGGGTAATTAGGAGAAAAAATGGATCTTATTTATGAGTCTTAAATACTGGAGATATTTAGGACATCTAAAGAATCAAATGAATAGAATGCCAAATATCTCTGAAGCCTCTAATGTGGTAAGAGAAACTAAGACCCATCATGTCTCATATACAGCAAACTTTTCCTCAGTTGTGTGCTGGTATGTCTTGTATATTTAAGTTTTAGCATTGCTTTATTAGAAAACAAATTTGCTTGCAGTCAATCCAAATTTTCATTTATTTGATATTTTATTTTATAAATGTTAACTTCACATTTTTCTATATTTCTGTATTTAGCATGTGTATGAATTTGTATGAGCAGTGACATTCTCTGGTGCTCATGCTCTGGACAGCTTGTGGAGGCCAGTTCCCACCTAGTATGTAGTTCTAAAATATTGAGCTCAGAGTGTAATATCTGGTAGCAATCTCTTTACTGGCTGAGGCATCTTGATGGCTCCATTTGTGTGATATTTCTATATTCATTCTAAACAATGTATGTGATGGATATATTAATAAGATTTCCTAAAGTCATTCATAGAACATTTATCTCAGAGTATGAATATCATATTAGATGGTAGGAAGAGGTGACAAAGCATGAAACAATATGGCAAAAATAATTAAAATGTCCAAGAAGATTCTGTAGAACTAAATAAAATTAACTAATAACAATTCCCAGAATTATTTAAAGCATAAACAAGTTCATATGTTTGTGAAAATTAATTACTTGACAATCATAGCATTATTAATTAGTTTTTGTTAAGCCAATTAGTATTTGCAAATAAATTTGAGTTATCATATCATGAATCATAATAAGAAACTGGCAACAAAACAATTAAATAGATGTTTCATTGAAAGTTTAAGCTTTTAAGTCACAAAGATTATTTGCAGATTACTCAACCTTTGAATTAATGTAGGATCTATGTTTGTAATATCTAATCCTTATAATATGCTCCTAAATACGGGATTTTGTAGCAAGTGACTTTAGAAATATCTTTTTGACAAAAGAAAATCTGTAATAAAAAATGTTTCTCTAATCTTGTTAACTAGGTGTTTGTCAAATGTTACTAACCATTAGGACCTCATCCATATTTAATAGACATAACTAATGTAAATGTTTACATGGTATACTGGATGAACTTTTACTTTGTTATAGCCACTGGATTTATGGATCATACCTCACTAAGGAAATTTCAGTCAACCACATTAGATTGTCTTTAGAGCATTACTAGAATACTATGTTTATCATTATGACAAAATGAATCAGAATTTGAATGTTGAGAGATTCCCCAGTAACTTATAAGTGTATTAAAGAAAGCGAGGTAATATGACATATTTCTGTTTTTCACCCATGCCTACAATTTATTAAGGAAATAATTCTTAATAAAAGAGTATGAACATTATGTTTAAAATGACTGTTCTCAACAGGAAGCTAACAATTTTGTAGAAAGATTCGCCAGGTGTATTTTATTTGTAACTCCATTTGGGAAATCCAAGATAAAGAAAATTATTACCTCCAGAGCAACATTTTATGGAGTTCTCTGTAGTTCAAATAATAACTACTTCATACATGAACTGTGTAAACTAAGATCTGAAGCTAATCTTGAATTTTGTCATTTTTACACTCATTTTTATGCATTAGATATCCTGTATAGAATAGATTTCTGTTTTTAGATATAGTGGGATATCATGAACCAGGTTCAATACCAAATTATGAAAAGAAAACCACAGCCACACAGAGACAAATGCATGTAAGAGAAATGCAGAAGGCATCAGGCAACACTGAAGGACAATCGCATTGAGAGCACAGCACAGTGACTTCAAGCCCAATATCCTCCTTCTTTGACCTGGGCATGTATGTTTCAAAGTCTGAGATCTGTGACTCAAATGAATAAACTAAACATTCTAAAATTTATGATTTTGGAAATTATAAAATTTAAAAATTGAGTATTTTTAATTTTTAAATTGAAACATCAACTCCCATTCATGTAAGTACTTTCTGTAAAATCATTTTTACCTTTTTTCAGTGAGTTCCCATTTCTGTTATGCAACTAAATCTATTTTTAACTTTTTAAACTTGAATGTAGAAACTTCTTGTTTGCCTATATCTTGTTTTTTTTTCACAGATTTTAACCTGAGTATTTTATGTTTTCCATAATATACTACATAATCAGGAATACCATATCATGAGTTTTGATTAGATACACAAATAAGAAGTCTTTACTACAATATGCTAACCACAAGGTAGCTATCTAAACATGTTTCTTTTACTGTCTGACACCTATTCCATTGTCTTCTATTACTTCTTTGGGATACTAGTTACTATTTCTTTCTATACATACATTGGGATTTTTTTTTATTCTTTATTGATCTGTCTTCCTGTTTGCTTTATTAACAAAATATTTCTTTTTATAATTAATCTGTGTTTTCTTTTCACTAAGTTATCACCATTAGTGCAACATTCAGATATTTTCTACCACTCACACTGTTATCTCATATCTCATATATAATTGCTTTAATTTTTCCATATGTAAAGAAAATTATCTAATTTCTGTCTACTATTTAGCTCTCATTTTTACCACATTTAATATATACTTTGAAATATAATTTAAACAAGCTAATAACTTGTTTATTTCCCAAAGCTAATAACTCTTTGTTTTCCATCTTTTTCTTTAAAAAAGAAAACAATCTGTATCCACTGTAAAACTACTCAAAAAGAGTATAGACATTATATTTAATGAGTTCTTTTCTATTTTGTAGCAATAATTTCTGGCAAAACAATTTTTTCAATGATTTCATACCTAATTATATATTCATTTTTAACAGGATAGTATAATCACATTAAAGAATAATACAAATTCAAAGTAGTCATTTGATTTATGTCTTCCACCAAAATAATCCATGTAGTCACTTAATTCATTAAACTAAAATAATATCCATGGACACAAATATAATATTGTGTAAATTAAAGGAAACATAAGCATCAACTTATATTTTATTTTAAATATTTATTTTATTTTTTTGTGAATTGGTGTATGCCTACATGCATAACTGTGTAAGGGTGTTAGATCTTGGAATTACAGACAGTTGTTAGCTGCCATGTGGATGCTGGGAATCAAACTCTGGTCTTCTGGAAGAACAGTCAGTGCTCTTAACTGCTGAGCCATCTCTCCAGCCCTGCATGAACTTATCTTAAACTGAGAAAATTTCTATAGTCTAAAATTACAAAAACAAACACTTTAACATTTAAGTAAAATAATTTTTGAGCACTTTTCACATTTGACTAGTATATTTCTGGGCATCACATTCCCCATAGCAAACATATTTAATTTCTATGTCATATTGGACATTTATGAAAATATTTCAAGTAGCTTTCAATTTTTTAGATCTATTGTGAATTCCTATGGTCAGGTAAATCTAGTGTCACCATTCTGATTGTTTTGTGGTATCAACACATCACCATTAAAGAAACCAAGCTATATTGATAGACGTTCTTTATATACTCTTTACTCATTGTGAAAGTGAGAGAATACATAATACATAAAAGGAAACTTTGAAACTGAAGAAAGTTTCATGAGATTTAATGAAAGCCACTATCATGGAAACGTACAGTACAAAATAAAACTGTTTTAGGGATGTTAATTTAATGCTTCCTAACATATATTTACTCTTTTGTCCCATGGATAAAATATTTATTTCAGGTTTTAAATTCATTTAGGAAACATGTTTTGTAATTTAATGCTTCCAATTAAATAACTGAAAAACTCTATAGAAACTATATCAAATTAGATGTGATTAAGAGTAACTATAATTGATGGGATAATGTTAGTCAAGTTCCAGGGTAGCAACAGTTTGAAAGCCTTAAATTCCAAAACCCATGCAGAATTTTGAATAGACCAAGACTTCAATGGAGGAAGCTACTGCACCCATCCTCTGAAAAACAACAAGAAAGAAAGATGAAAACATACTGGAGATGAAGCTGAGCTACTAAAATCTCAGGATCTGTATTTAGTCATGACTAGTTGTTTTGTGGATAAGAAGAGAATGTGATTTTAATTCAAGGACACTCCCTGGGAAAATGTGAACAACAAACTTAAAATGTTCTGTCAGTTTAATTGATACAATAAGCATAGAATCAGAGAGGATGAGAGCCAAATTAAAAAGCAGTTTTTACTGAAGGGTATTTATTGTGAAGAGGAGTTTAGAACATTGCTTATGACTTCTGCAATTTTTTTCCACAAAATCTTCATCCTTCAGTGACCAGCAAACTCATGACTCAGCAGCCATCAACCTAGAGGTAAAGCTTTCCAAATGCAAACTGATTACTCGCAACAAAGGACTCCAATGACCACAACGATTATTTTTTTAAAAAGGATTTGTTTGATCTGTATCAATTCTGTGTTTGTCTGTGTGTACAAATGGTTCTTTGTGTGTTAATGCACATGACCACAAATCCTAGAGGAGAGCACCATATACCTGTGAGGTAGGTAGGTGTAAACAGCTTGATATGAGTGGTGGGTACTACATCCATGTCTTCTGTCAGAGACAAGGAGCTCCTCATTGCTGAGACTTGTGTGTCTGCAACTTCCCAAATATTTGTAGTTTCCAAACATTTTTTTCTTTTCTTAATTATTATGAATAAAAAAGTCACATTTTCTATCCTTGTATATACTTATTCAAGGTCCCTTCCCCCTCCCACCACATCTCGTCACTTTCTCTTCTTCACATCTCTCCATCCCCCCATGGACAAGAGGTTCCAAGATCCCAATATTACTCAGTTTCTCCACTCTTGGAAAATCCAGTTTTCTCCCCCCAACATCGAGACTGAGTCAGGTGTTCCTCTAGGGGAAGTGGGATCCAAGGAGCCAGTCTAAGGTGTTAATGATCCCAAGCTGTTCAGTGGTTGTGATTTACAGCTTGGGCATGCTTTGCTTTTTTTTTTTTTTTTTTTCTTTTTTCTTTTTTCTTGTTTTTTTGTTTAGAGTCCTCAAATCAGTGAGTACATACCCAGCTTATCTTTCTGGGTTTGTGATATCTCGCTCAAGAGGATAGTCTTCAAATCCATCCATTTGCCTGCAAATTTTAGGATTTCATTTTTTCTTACTGCTATGTGGTGGAATATTCTCTGTATGCTGTAAATAAAGGAGCTGGTTTGGCCTAAGTGCAGCACCATAGAAGTGGGTGGAGAATCAAAGGAGAGACAAGTAGAAGTAGGGTGGAGTTAGTTAGGCACAATCTGACCCCAGAAGAAGAGACATGTAAGAAATACAGGTGAGCAACGGGCTGGGCCACATGGCAGGTAGATTAGTAGATTATAAGAAATGGATTTAATTAAGATGAAAGAGATAGCTAGCAATGTACTTGAGACATGGGCAAAACAGCATGAAGTTAATATAAGTGTCTGATTAATTTGGGTGGGGGACAAAAGCCACCACGGGCCAGGTGTGATCCTCCAGGCCCAAAAGGGCTGAAAACCTTCTACAATAGTACTCCATTGTGTAGATGTACCACAATTTGTTACTCCATTCTTCAGTCGAGGGACATCTGGGTTGTTTCCAGGTTCTTGCTATTATGAATAATGCTGCTATAAACATAGTTGAGCTAATTTCATTGGAGTGTGACTGTGCATCATTAGGGTAGACACCCAGAAGTGGTATTGCTGGGTCCTTGGGGAGACTGATTTTCAGTTTTCTGAGAAACCGCCATACTGCATTCCAGAGTGGTTGAACAATCTTACACTCCCACCAACAATGGAGGATTGTTCCCCTTGCTCCTCAACCTCTCCAGTATAGGCTGTCATCTGTGTCTTCTTTCTTGGCCAATCTGACAGGTGTAAGGTGGTATCACAAAGTTGTTTTGATTTGCATTTCTCTGATGGCTAAAGATGATGAACACCTCAGCATTTCAGCTTTCCTCCATATCTGCTTGCTGTAAAACTCTCTATATATATCTTCTTCAATGAATTCCTTGAGCCTTGATTGATGAGAGGTTGCTAGAGATGACATATCCAAAGCTGACAACTGAGATTTATTTATAATAGATACTCTGACCTGTGACCAGTCTCTGAATTATCCACTGCACCAAAAAGATTAAAACAATAACTTCTCTGAACAAATAAGTATAGTATAAATCTATAATTCTAATCATTAATGTATAGTATATAGTTTTGAAATATGACTATTGAGTGTAACAAAAACAGTAGGTTCCCCTAATAGCCTATGATCATTCCAGTTATGGTTCTTTGACCAGGATTACAATATGAGACCTGAAATTCTTTCTATGGAGTAGGTTTCATATCCAATAAGAAATTGGTTAGTTATCCTTCTAATTCTCTTGCCATTATAGCACCAGTGGAAACAGTCACAGAATAGGTTCCCTGTATTTAGAACATTCTATGAATATGACTGAGTAAACTTATTGGATCAAAATAAGGTATGAATATTAATTACTCACTGTCAAGTCTCATAATTCTTGGAGAATATGTAGAGATGATTCAAGGATATACATAATTTATTTTTTCATAAGACCTAGATTCAGTTTTTAGCTCTTACATTCAGTTACAGCAATTAGTAACTTCAATTGTAGGACATCTAATATTCTCTTCTAATCTCTAAATGTACCTGTCATGACTGTGGTATACAGATATAAATGCAGAAGAAACACATACATACATAAACAAAATGGAAAATCTTGTTATTTATTTTCATTGTCCTTAGTGTTGAAAATAGTGTTCTAATAAACATATCCTGATTTTTGATTCTCCTGTCTTTATTCCTCCAAATTATTTCCCACTTCTCTCTTCTGGATCCACTCACTTTCAGCCTCTCATTAGTAAATAATAGGCTTCTAATAGATTACAAACCAAATATAACAATAAAAAGTAATAAAATCGAGTTATTATATTTAAGTTAGATATGGCAACACATAGTTTGTGCTAGCACATTTCCAAGTGCTAGCACGAGAGTCAGAGACCCACTCATTCTCATGGTCGAACATCCTATAAAAATACTAAGCTAAAAGCTGTAATATATGTGCACAGGAACTGGTTGAGACCCATGTACTTGCTGCTTCAGTCTCTTGAGCTCATTTGTGCAATGCATAGTTGATTCAGAGGGCTTTTATGTCATAGTGGTCTTCACATCCTCTGAGTCTTGCAATCTTTTTGCTTCTACTTTCATAGACTTCCCTGAATTCTGAGTAGGGGGATTTCAGGAAGACTTCCTACTTAGATTTTCCCTCAGTAAAATCTCTCTTTCTGTGTCTTTGCTCCTGGTCCCTTGTGATTTTTGAAGGATGCCACTTTGATGATGACTGGATAAGGCACTGATCTATGAGTAAGGCAGAAAAATATTTGACGTCATTTTGATACATTTTTTTTTGAAGAGTAGTCATTGTTTTGGGCCTTGGTCTGGACTACCTAGGATCTGGTACTTGGTTACCCACGAAGTGCCTAGCACATGTTCTTCCTTGTGAAATAGGCCTTACATAAAAATCAGACATTAACTGACTACTTCCACAAGTTCTGTGCCACCATTGTCCTAGAATAATTTTCAGGCATGACAGATTGTAAGTCAAAGTTCTGGGGTTGAGTAAGTGTTCACAGTTCTCTTTTAATAGCGTTTACTGTGTTGCTCTTCACCAAAAATTCTAGAACAGAGGAGTAAAGTTCCATGTAAGCAACAGCTCACCTTTTCCATGATCAATGAGTTGTAAGGATGGTTTCCTCGGTAATGAGGCCTGCTATCAGTTTGTAGTGTGTAAGTCTTTCCTTAGCAATAGTCTGGGTTGTTCAGGAGTTTCTACAGAATCTCCCTTGTCCAAAAATTTACTTGAATCCAACCAAGTCCTGTCACTAAACTCTCAACTGAAGAGAAATAATGCCACTTTAAATGCCCTATTTCTTATTACCTGTATATATTTCCAATAAGTTTCCACTACACAAGATTTCCACACAAGTTCCTAAATGACCCTCCTGCAATTCTAGTCATCTCTCTACACTCTGTCTCCCTCTTCCCATTTCATAACAATCTAACTCCTCATTACTGCGAACATCCACCCAAATCCACATACAAAAATATTTTATTTACCACTCCCAAGAAAATCCCTGTATTACCTCTAAATTCTTCTTCTTTCCATAAGTTCTTTGAGTAGATTGTAGCTTTGTTATCATTTACATAACTGTTAATAATCCGCTCAAACATGAACACATACTAAAATTAACTTTTGGTTCTAGGTTATCTTCTTTAGGATGATTTATTTTTAGTTCTACTCATTTTCCGAGAAATTTTTAAGGAGTTGTAAGTTTTTCCCATTTCTTTCTTTGAAGACTTAAGGTTTCATCAAAAAAAAGTCTTTCACTTGCTTTGGTTGAGTTAACTCAATATATTTTTATATTGTTTCAGGCTGTTGGGAAGGGTCCTGTTTTCTTGATTTCTTTCTCAGTTCATTTGTAATTTTTATATAGGAAGGCTTCTAACTGTTTTGAATTAATCTTGTATGCAGCTACTTTGCTGAATGTTTTTAAATGCTTCAAAGTTCCCTGGTGAAATCTTCTTTTGTTTTACTTATGTATAGTATCATAATACTTGCAAATAATATACTTTGACTTCTTTTCTTTCCGTTATGTGTCCCTTGGTCTTCTTCAGTTGCTTTCTCTAGTTAAAATGTACACTAACATATTGAATAAGGAGAGATTGCACAACCTTATCTTGTTTTTGACTTTAGTAAAATTGTTTTCAGTTTATCTCCACTTAATTGGATGTTGTCTAAAGGCTTTCTGTAATTGCCTTTATTATATGTAGGTATGTCCCTTGTATTCCCAATCTCTCCAGGACTTTTGTAATGAAAGATTGTTGAATTTTGTCAAAGGCCTTTTCTGCATCTAATGGGATAATCATGTGAATTTTTTCTTTTGTTTTGCTTATATAGTAGATTAAATTTATTGAATTTTATATATTACATGGGTTGAAATATTTTTTAATACATTTAGTATGGCTACATTTGTAGAAACATATTGTTTAATTTTATAGTGATTTATCTTACTGTCTCCCTCTACAAGACTGAAAATTTTGCTGGTTATACTAGTCTGAACTTACATCTATGGTCTCTGAGAATCTCAGCACATTTGTTCAGATACTTTTGAATTTTATTCTCTATTGAGAAGTCAGATGTAATTCTAACAGACTTGACTTCATATGTTACTTTGTGTTTTTTTCTTGTAGCATTTAATATTATTTCTTTATTTTGTGCACGTTTCAACTATTAGGTGGCCAGGGGACTTTCTTTTCTATTACAAACTATTTGGTGCTTTTTCCAACTTTGTAAACATTCCCTTGCTAGGTTAGATTTTTTTTTTTTTTATTTTCTTGAAAATATTTCTTTAGCTTTGAGCTAGATTTTTTTCTTTCTATTATTCTTAGGTTTTTGTTTTTTTATAGTATTCAAATTTTCTGGGTGTTTTGCATTAGGAAATTTTTAGATTTAACATTTTATATGACTGATGTCCACATTTCTTCTACTGTTGTTTCAATAACTATGATTCTTTCCTCTATCACTCATATTCTGGTGGTGAAGTTTGCATCATTAATTACTGTTCAAATTCCTAAACATTTTCACTTCCAGTATTTCCTCAGTTTATTTTTTCTTTATTGACTCTATTTAAATCTTCAGTTCTTGAACAGTTTTATTCATTTTTTTCAATTATTTATGTTTTCTTAGCTTTCTTTATGGAATTAATTATTATGGATTTTAAGGATATTCTTATTATGAACTTCTACTTTTTTATATAATAGGTTATAAGGTCTTTTTGTGTTTGTGCTATGTTGAAATATTCAGAGACTGCTGTGGAAGCATAGCACAGTCATATTTCCCTGGGTATTATGAATTAGAATTTTGTGCTGGAGACTATGTATCTGGGTTTTGAATAATTAAAGACCTAGGTACTGTTTCCTTGGTTTTCTTTTATGTTTGGTTGTCTTTCTCTGGTTTTTGTTTTCTCTCTGGATTTTTGGAGAATGTAGTGGTTCTCTGTTGCCTATTTTGATGACCTACTTATCTGGTGTGCTTACAGGAAATACATGCTAGTTTTGGAGACTGAAACAATGAGATGAGTTGAGGGAAAATGGTTGGTGGAAAAGGTCATTTGATACTTTGAGAATGAGGTCACAGAGGAGAAGGATTTTTTGCTACAGAACTACAGATGAGTCTGGGTGGATTGGATCTCAGGAACAGTTGGTCTACCTGTAGGCTTCTTGCTGCCCTGGAAGGAGACCTTTGGGTTAGCTTGGAGAACCTGCAGATGGTGGGAGCTAAATAAAATGGACAAAGTAAGAAGAGAGAGGTTGAGTGGATGGACTGATGATACATAGAAGATATGGGCAGTGGCAAAAGAAGGCTGTAGCTTGCGCTTGTTCAATGCTACATTCTGAATGACTCAGATGAGTTAAACTTGTATTAACTATAAATTCTGCCTAAGCAAGGGCATTTAAAGCTATAAAATCAAACACAACAATTAACAGTGACTGAAATGAGTTTCCATGGATCAAAATAATGAAGCCTAGAAATATAAAACAATACAGTTTGGGAATTCTAACTCCTAGAACTCTGGGTTCAAGAAGAGAATCTAAGCACTTTTTTTTTCCATTTTGTAGTATTTGTTTTATGTTGTGTTTTTGTGTTATTGTTTTGTGGAATAACTGAATACTGGCCAAGTGAAATGATATCAATAAGAATACACATCACAAATTTCTGAAAACCTCAAACAACCCTAATACCAGAAATTCTAGCAATAACTTAGAACTGCTTCTCAGTTCCTAGAAGGTAATGATTTAACTTTTTCCATATTATGAAACCAGAAGAAAATTCTTTGGAGTCCCACATATAATGGTGGACATTAGTATCTTTGATTTCCTAGGAGATTTTCTATAAATCTTATTAACCTAATAACTGAGATTTTAGTGTACAATGTTGGAAGAATAAAATTTCATACACTATAATTTTTTATTTTATAAAGTTATTTAAAAATAGAATGAAAGACTGAAGATAGACTCCAAATGTCCCCGAAGGCTGATATGAAAGGTCGACCAAATGAGAACTATGAGACTAATTGTTGATCAGTTGTCAGCATGAGGACTATTCATCACTGCTTCTTACTTATAGCCAGGTATGGAGACACCCAAATGAAATCTCATCATTAAGAGTTCTAGGCCAAAATAGGTTATATAGCAAAGCTTTTCTAATATAATTATAATATGAAAAAATTGTTTATGACTTACCCTAAAAATGTCTATTTGCCTAATTACCTATTAGACATGCTAGCCTCTCTCACTAGGAACAAAACAATAAAAGAAAAGTTAGAATTAACAAAACAGGGTCGGGTTCCAGATCCAGGACCAGGGGCTGGCTGTGGAGCTTGTCCCCACACACTCTGTAGCAGACAGAGATAAACTCGGTCTGCCAGGGTCCCCTCAGCTGCTGCTGAGGGAATTTGCACGGCCACTTTCCTCAAACTGATCAATCAGAGAAGGATTGAAGACTTCAAATCCAGTCCCCTGCCCAGAGAGGAGGTAGAGATTAAGCAGAGCTTTTATTCATAGGTGACAGGAGACACAAAAGCCCTTGTGCCACAACTGACTATGAGACACCTAATCGAGAAACACTGAAGCCATGGGCAGATGCCAGTGCAAAAATATATATAATAATGTGAAGAACAACAAGATAACTACAGAAGAAAGTGGCGATCCTACAACTACAAGACCTGAACTGAGTAACGAAGAGGAAACAGAAGGAAGCAACACCAAAAATTCCTTTATGATAATCATCTAAGCTCTCAAAGAAGATATGAAAAAATGCCTTAAAAATAGAAGAAAAAAGCAAACAGAAAATTGGAGGAGATGAACAAATCTATGAAAGAAACATGCCAGAAACTAAAAACTGAAATAGAAGCAATAAAAAAGGCACAAAATGAGGCAAAGATGGAAATAGAAACCTGAAGAAAAAAGCTGGAACCACAGATACAAGCATAACAAACAGAGTTCAAGAGATGGAAGATAGAATCTCTGAAGTGGAAGATTCAGTAGCTCAAATAGATATATCAGTCAAAGAAAATACTAAAACTAAAAAAAAAAAAACATAACTCAAAATGTTCAGGAAATCTGGGACACCATGAAAAGACCTAATTTGAGAATAATAGGAATAGAAGAAGGAGAAGAATACCAGCTCAAAGGCACAGATAATGTTTTCAATAAAATCATAGAAGAAAACTTCCCTACCCTGAAGAAGGAAATGCCTATAAAGATACAAGAAGCTTACAGAACACCAAATAGATATGATCCCAAAAAAAAGTCAGCGTGCCACATTATAATCAAGCCACAAAACATACAGAACAAAGAAAAAATTTTAAGAGTTGCTAAAGAAAATGGCCAACTTACATATAAAGGCAGACCCATCAGAATAACACCTGACTATTCAATGGTAACGGTGAAAGCTAGAAGGGCTTGGTCATAAGTTATACAGGTGCTAAATGTACATGGCTGCCAAGTTAAAATATTATGCCCTGCAAAATTATCAATCAACATAGATGGAGTAAACAAGATATTTCATGACAAAGTCAGACTGAAACAATATCCATCTTCCAATCCAGCGCTACAGAGAGTATTAGAGGGAAAACTCCAACCAAGGACCCCAGATACACCCATGAAACCACAAACAATCAATAATTCCACAAAGAATACTCCAGAGAAAGGAAATACAAACAAGTTACCACCAAAAAATGACAGGAAATATCAATCAGTGGTCACTAAATTCCCTTAATATCAATGGACTCAAATCTCCTATAAAATATCACACACTAACAAGATGGATACAACAACAGAAACCATCTTTCTATTGCCTACAAGAAACACACCTAAACCATAAAGATAGACACAGGATTAAAGTAAAGGGTTGGGAAAAGATTTTCCAGGCAAATGGTTCTAAGAAATAAGCGGGGGTGCCATCCTAAATTCTAACAAAATAGACTTTAAGCTAAAAGCAATTAAAAGGGACCAAGATGGTCATTACTTATTCATCACAAGAAAAATTGGTCAAGAGGAAATTTCAATCCTGAATATTTATACTCCTAATATACAGGCACCTACCTATGTAAAAGATACACTGCTAAATTTCGAATCCCACATCAGTTGTTACACCCTAATAGTGGGAGACTTCAATATCCTACTTTCAACCCTGGATAGGTCAACCAGAGTCTCAACAGAGAAATAAGGAGTCTAATAGAGGTTCTGATGCAAATGGATTTAATAGATATCTACGGAAACGTCCACCCACATGCCAAGGAATATACATATTTCTCAGCTCCTCATAGAACTTTCTCCAAAAATGACCACATAATTGGTCATAAAGCAAATATCAATAGATACAAAAAAATGAAAATAATACTTTGTAACATATCAGACCACCAGGGCCTCAGTTAGAGTTCAACAACATCAAAAATCAAAGAAAGCCCACCAACTCATGGAAACTAAACATCAGTCAGCTGAATCATATCTGGGTAAGGAAGAAATTAAGAAAGAAATCAAAGTCTTCCTAGAATTTAATGAAAATAAATATACAACATATTCAAACTTATGGGACACAATGAAAGCAGTCTTAAGAGGAAAATTTATAGCGCTACATGCCTATATGAAAAACCTAGAGAAAACAGCTCAGCAGAAAGCCTTAGAACAATTAGAAGCGAACTCACCTAGAAGGATTAGATGGCAGGAAATAATTAAACTTAGAGCTGAAATCAATACAATTGAAATAAAAAGAATAATACAAAGAATCAATGAATCTAAGAATTGATTCTTTGAGAAAGTCAACAGGATAGATAGTCCTTAGCCAAACTAATCAAAAAAGAGAGGGAGAGTGTTCAAATCAACAAAATCAGAAATGAAAAGTGGGACATAACAACAGACTCACAAGAAATCCAGAGGATTATCAGATCATACTTTGAAAATCTATATTCCACAAAAATGGAAAACCTCAATGAAATGGACAGCTTTCTGGACAGGTACCATCTACCAAAATTAAATGAAGACCAGATTAGTTACCTAAACAGGCCTATAACCCTTAAGGAAATTGAAGCTGTCATTAAAAGACTCTTCAAAATAAAAGCCCTGGGCCAGATGGTTTCAGTGCCAAATTCTACCAGACATTCAAAGAAGAATTACTACTGTTACTTCTCAAACTATTTTACACAGTAGGAACTGAAGGAGTATTGCCAAATTCCTTTTATGAGGCCACAATTACCCTAATACCCCAGCCACTCAAAGACAAAACAAAAAAGGAGAATTACAGACCAATTTCCCTCATGATTATTGATGCTAAATTTCTCAACAAAATTATAGAAAACCCTATACAACAATGTATAAAAAATATCATCCAACATGACCTAGTAGGTTTCATCCCAGAAATGCAGGGCTGGTTTAACATAGGAAAAACCGTAAACATTATCCATCAAATAAACAAATTAAAGGAACAAAACTACATGATCATATCCTTAGATGCTGAAAAAGCCTTTGACAAAATCCAACACTCCTTTATGATTAAAGCCCTGGAGAGATCAGGAATACAGGGAGAATATCTAAATATAATAAAGGCGATTTACAAGAAGCCGACAGCCAGTATCAAACTTAATGGAGAAAAACTCAAAGCAATCCATCTAAAATCAGGAACTAGACAAGGATGTCCTCTCTCCCCTTATCTATTCAACATAGTTCTTGAAGTTTTAGCTAAAGCAAAAAGGGAACAAAAAGAGATTAAGAGGATACAAATTGGAAAAGAAGAAGTGGAACTATCTCTATTTGTAGATGATATGATTGTATACATAAGAGACCCACAAAATTCTTCTAAGAAACTGCTATGGCTAATAAACACCTTCAGCAATGTAGCAGGATAGAAGATTAACTCAAAGAAATCAGTAGCCTTTCTATACACTACAGATAGAAGAGCTGAAAAAGAAATAGGGGAAACATTACCCTTCATTATAGCAGCAAATAGTACTAAATACCTTGGTGTAACTATAACCAAAGATGTAAAAGACCTATTTGTCAAAAATTTTAAATAAATGAAGAAAGAAATTGAAGAGGATATCAGAAAATGGAAATCTCTCCCATGTTCCTGGATACGTGGGATCAACATAGTAAAAATGGCAATTCTACCAAAAGCAATCTATAGATTCAATGCACTGCCCATCAAAATCCCAACAAAATATTTTTTGGACCTTGAAAGAACAATACTCATGTCATTTGGAATAACAGGAAATCCAGGATTGCCAAAACAATTTTACTCAACAAAAGAACCTCAGGAGGTATTACCATCCCTGACTTCAGGTTACACTATAGAGTTACAGGCTGGTACTGGCATAAAAACAGACTTGTGGATCAATGGAAAAGAATTGAGGATCCAGACATTAACCCAAAACCTATGAACACCTGATCTTTGACAAAGGGGCCCAAAACATTCAAGGGAAAAAAGATAGTATATTTAACAAATGGTGTTGGCTTAGCTGGATGGAAGTATGTAGAAAAATGCAAATAGATTCGAGCCTATCACCCTGCATAAAACTCAAATCCAAGAGGATCAAAGACCTCAACATTAACCCAGCCACTTTAAACTTGATAGAAAAGAAAGTGGGATATACACTTCTACGAATTGGCACAGGCACCTACTTCCTAAATATAACACCAGTGGCACAGGCACTAAGAGCAACAATCAATAAGTGGGATCTCCTGAAGCTAAGAATTTTCTGTAAAGCCAAGGGCACAGTCAATAGGACAAAACGACAGCCTACAGAATGGGAAAAGATTTTCATCAACCCTACAAGTGATAGAGGACTGATCTCTAAGATATATAAAGAGCTCAAGAATCTAGAGCCCAAAACCTTGAATAACCCAATCAAAAAATGGAGTTCAGATCTAAAAAGGGAATTCTCAGCAGAAGAATTACAAATGGCTGAGAGGCACTTGAAAAGGTGCTCATCATATTTAGCCATTAGAGAAATGCAAATCAAAACAACTTTGAGATACCACCTAACACCTGTTAGATTGGCTAAGATAAAAGACACAGAGGACAGCCTATGCTGGAGAGCATGAGGAGCAAGGGGAACACTCCTCCATTTTTGGTGGGAGTGTAAGCTTGTTTAGCCCCTTTGGAATGCAGTATGGAGGTTTCTCAGAAAATTGAGAATCAATCTCCCCAAGGACCCAGCAATACCACTTCTGGGTGTATACCCTAAAGATGCACAGTCACACTACAAAGGCATTAGCTCAACTATGTTCATAGCAGCATTATTTGTAATAGCAAGAACCTGGAAACAACCTAGATCCCTCAACTGAAGAATGGATTAGCAAACTGTGGTACATCTATACAATAGAGTACTACTCAGCAGTAAGAAAAAAATGATATCCTAAAATTTGCAGGCAAATGGATGCATTTGTAGAATATCCTACTATGTGAAGTATCACAAACTCAGAAAGATAAGCAGGGGATGTACTCACTCATTAGTGAACTCTAAACAAACAAACAAACCACAACCACTAAACAGCTTGGGATCAGAAACACCCTGGAATGACACCTTGGATCCCACTCCCCCTAGAGGAACACGGGACTCACTCTTGAGGGAGGGGGGAGAAAACTACATCTGCCAGGATTGGAGACTGAACTAAGCAATACTGGGGCAGTGGGACCATGGGACTGCCTAAAGCCTGCCCAACGGTGGGATGGGGAGTTGTGGAGAAGAAAGAATGACCTGATGTGTTGGGAAGGGGTAGGGACCTTCAATAAGGATATACAAGGTTAGAAAGTGTGACTTCTTTGTTAATAATAATAATAATAATAATAATAATAATAATAATAATAAAAGGGAAAAAAGAAATAACAAAACAACAATAAAATAATAATAATATGGTTTTGTGGAAAGTACAATCGATGTAACTGAATAGTAATGTGGTCAGTAAGTACATGTGTCAGGATTGATTGTAATAATGTGTTAATTTATATATCAATTTATTTGCATTGCCTTCATTATGCACTTTTATCATTAAGTGTGTTTGCACGTATGTAGCTGCATGTGTTTTTGTGAATGTACATTTAAAACTTAATACTGACATTTGTCTTTTGCAATTACATTCTTCTTTGTTTATTGTTGTTTCTCATTACACTAAGAGTTCATGATTTTCAACCTGTCTAGATATCTAGCATGACCAGAAAATGCACTCTCTCTTTTATCTCTTTAAAGAATCCAGGCATTAAAGTGCTACTAGTAAAGAAAAAGAAATGGTGATAATTCTCTAAATCTTATACCATATCAGAACAGAACTCTATCAGCCAAAAAAAAAAAAAAAGCCAAAGCCAAGTGCTCAAAGTGAGAGCTATTTATCTGTTAGAAAGCATTCTTAATAAAATATGAAAGATTTTCTTTTGGCAAAGCTTTTCAAATTCTTGATATTTTAATTTGAAAAAAAAAAATCAAACCACAGATTTGTTATAAAGCATGCCTCAAGGTTATTTGGCCAAAGATGACATATTTTAAGAAATATCCATTGAAGTAGTGATATGCAAAATATATTTAGGAAGTATGAAATTAGATTTTATGGTTCCTGCTAAAGAAAGATACAAATGTTATCATTACAATTTCTGAACTTTGATGAAGTTTCTTTGGGGAAAAGATTCTATTTTTTTTTTTTTTTGTTATTTTCCGGTAGGCCAGAAAACTTTTTATTTATTTATTTATTTATTTATTTATTTATTTATTTATTTATTTTGAAATCCAAGATTAAAGTGAATATAGAAGCTTATAAAAACAAAGAGAAGAAAAAGAATAACTGATTTAATTAAAAATTAAATGATTAAATACCCTTGTTTAAGTCAATCTCTATCTTATCCTAAATACATTGATCAAACTCACACTAAAATGACTATAAACAGAATTTCTAAATGAACCGGGGAATAAACAAATCATTTTGACAGCACTGTCAAGTTATGGAAAAATCTAAATTTTAAAGAATTATAACTGTATGAATATTACAAAATGTCATGGTCCATGTGTAAATTTTCCAGCATACACATGTTACACAGTTTTGTGTAATAACTATAGCTTAATATTATTATAACCAACCATAGTATAAATTCAGTACTCATTATTCTCAGACCTATCAGACTTTAGCTTGTTTAATTAGGCACTATATACTTTCCTCCTTATACTGTGATTCTAATTGAAATATACATCTGTTTGTTTACTTTATGGAATTCTTGGACATTTTCAGTATGGTAAGTTGTGCTAAGTAAAAAATTAATACAGCAGTTATAGATTTTGTTGTAGCAAAAAACAATATATTCAATATTACAATATTTATAAGACCTCAAAACTTGACATATAATCTTAAGTCATGTTTTTATTTTTGAATAATATTCAATTTCAATATTTGTCCTAATGTTTAAAACTTTTAAAAACTGAATAAAATTAAATTAGTCAAATATATAAGATGATTCTATAGGGGGTTTGCCTTAATTTGCAAGTTAATTTTATAATTTATCTTTGTCAGAATCTATAACAAAAGGCAAATAATAGAAACAGATGAATCAGTATCATCTAGAAAGCAATTCTTAAATAATATCTCTGAAATAAAGACATTAGACAATGGACCATGTGTGAATATTGTTATAATGCTGATACTAGTTTTTAAACTTCAAGACTCTTTCATTTCCTCTCATGTAGTTATAGGGTTTAGACCTATTCCTCTGAGATTGTGCTTCTCTTAGGAATGCCACTGTCCAGGTTACAATATTGCATGACTCTCTGGTGGGTATTTTAATTTTGATAATCCACTCACTGTGAAATACTGTCTTTCAAGTATCTGAATGAGACTATGACTTCTCAAGTCCATGAATGTTTCCCATGGTGATAACAAGGAGAAAATTGTTTTCTTACAACAAACTCTTTTGCAACAAAAAGTTGAGTTTTGATCTTCAGTTCTATGGCTGTATGTGTTGGGGACACAAAGCCACAGATTTCTAGTGTTATAACTTAAACATCCCCTGTGGCTATAAAACAGGAGTAAAAAATCCATATCTCTCAAATCAAACTGCATATATTTGGGCAAAGAAGACATAAAACTATCTCTTCATATTGAGTATTTTTCATTTATAGCACACACATATGCTTCTCCAGTATTGAACATGGATAGCTTTTATTTCATTTGATTCAAAGAAGAGGTTTTTTTTTTTTTTTTTTTTTTCATTTCACACTCATTAAGTCAATGTACAGGCCTTTGAAGAAGAACTAAATTTTGATGTGGGTACCTAGTGGTCTTATTTTAATTTTAACTGGGCACAACATGAAATAAACATGCAAATGACAAAGCAAAAGCTGTTAATTTGTGTGAGATGGTAAAGTTATGATACCAGGAGGATAAAGGCCTTTCATTTGTCCTGTTGCTTCATGGAAGGCAGATTCAGATCCAGAGGGAGTGACAAGCCAGTCATTTAATCTTATGTCAACACATGTATCTTCGCTTTCATTAGCAAACCCTCCTGCTGGTTTGTACACTGTCAGCAGCAGACCACCTGCTGGATCTTACAGAGGTACAGAAACTGGGTGCTTGAATAATTCTGTTTTGTTTAACGTTCTTCTTCATCCTATTCAAAGTCATTTTTTCCTGCAATTTTAGAATAAGTACATATTAGCTTCATTTATAAGATAAATGTTTAACAAGTTTATAATTCAGATGACCTACTTTCCTTTTAACTCCTTAGAGCACTTTGCAGAGCCTAACCAAGAAAGAGTCACATTAGCCTGTAAATTACTCCATCTTTATGTCTGTACACAGTCTGCCCACATCATCTGTGAATAAATAACCATAAAAAATAAATGGAGAGGAAAGTCAACTGCATTCATCTCCCTTTCTTTCAGAAAAGTGTTCTGTTGAGATGCTGGTTTAATGATCTAAGCACTATTACAGATCTAAAGTGTTTCCCCTCTCTGGACCAGTCCTCCAGACAGACATTCTCAGTTCCACACTACTTTCATTTTAAACATTGTTTCCATAAGTTGTTTAGAAAATAAATATAAAATAATCCACATGCAATTATGTGAGTAGTAACAAAACTAACTGCACAGCAACACAAGTAAGAAAGAGTCAGAAGACAGAAAAAGAACTGAATTAATGGTGGAATTAATGCAAATGAATTCCTTCTGTATTTCCTCAGTATAATCACAAGGCACATAGATGTAGTCTCATTTCTCTATTTTAATTAGCGAGGTTGTAATTGCTTTATTGATATTAAATTACTTAGGAAATTGATACCTGGTAATATTTTATAATAATAAAAATTCTAGATTTTATTAAAGTATAAAGTATTTACAGCTTTTACTAAGTGGCTATATGAGATTGTAATTATTAGCAGATTTGAGATAAAATTAAGTAACAATATTTGTGCTTAAATTTATGAACCCACAAAATTAAATTCTTAATTTCAACTTTTGGGCATTTGTCCCTTTGGAATACTTCAGAAGTCTTCATATTTAGAGAAAATATATGAATCTGAGTGAAGAATCTAACTCACTAAAATATTTTCAAGTAAAATCAAAGATAATGTTTGTAATGTTCTGCTTTTTTGTGCATTATAACTAAAACCAGAGCAGATTTTAAGAGGAATATCTTTGAAGGTATTGTCATGATGATAGAATTTGAACTGTAGCTACATGTAGTGATACAAATGACAAATTTAAAAAGATCAAATCAGTTATATATTTATTTAAACACAAATACATTAGGTATAGTGGATCTTACCACTGAAGGGTATTTTTACCTTTTCATTTATTTTTTCCATATGTCAAATTTGGGAAAGTTTATTTTTCAGTCATCATATTCCCAATTTAAAAGTGTAGGTAAATAGTTGTCAATAAAATTGTCTCTACATAAAACATTTGTCTTTAAAGTAATAAGTATTTTAAAAATTATCCCTAATTTTTTATTATTGACCATATTATCTCTTGCTTTTTATTACGTATTTTAAATGAATTATTAATCTTTAGTGATAAGAATTTTATAAAGAAGCTTTAACTGATAAAATGTATAAATTTAAGATCATTAATAATCTTATAACATAAAATGATACATTATTTTATTTATTTTTCTAGAATACATTAAAATATAAGCTCTGAAATGAGGACCCAACATTTACCCTGAACATTTTATTCATAATATTTACCAAAAAACGTTTTATAAAAAACAAGGTATAAGTGTAATTTTTTTCGAGTACAATTTTTAGGAACACAGAGGACTCCCATGAGAAAACTCTTCTACCCTTCAAAATGGACATCATTTTTAAAATCAAACTCATTTTTTTTTATTTTTACAGTTTAAGAAAAACCTGTCACTACTAATGCAGAAACGTTGAATTAACCAAGTCTTCAAAATTCTACTTTTGTTTATTTATTATTTTTTGAAATCTGCATGGATTTATAGTAATAAATGCATTAAGCTGTAATTGAATTATCTTGATTTCAATGATAATTTCATGCAATTTCTTCTTTTTCAAGGTATCTAATCTTTAGTCAACATAATGGCAGAGTTCACAGTTACACATCTTTTTTTTGTGGGTTTCTTAAGTTTATATCGGCTTCCTGAATTATTCATTTTCCTACTACTTTTTTCAAATCTCCAGCTTTATTCTTGGAATGTCTTTTAAATACCTTTTCTTTTATTGAATTTGTTTACTATCTGTTTTGAAAATTGGGTATTTGTTATTTTTTGTTATACATATTGATACTTAAAATTGACTTTAGATTTCTGATGTGAAATCAACTGAACTAGTAAGATGAAAAAAATAAAATTTGTGGATTGCTCTTCTTGTAGGAGTTAACTGACTCTCTGTCACTGTGTTGTTTCTGTTACTCTCTTTATCTGTTTATGTTCCTGTCTCCCTCTGTCTCTGCCTCTATCTTTATCTCCATCTCCCCGTGTGTGTGTGTGTGTGTGTGTGTGTGAGTGTGTGTATGTGTGTGTGTTTGTGCTCCTGCCAACATGTTCGTGAGCTTCTGCTGGCTGGTGTTTGCTTGTGCATTCAAGGCTGCATTCCAAACAAAAGTTACAAGCATCTGTTGCCCTTAAGAAGTCAGAAGATCTGTCAGAATCAAGTAGCAACTTTTCTTAAAGAACCACAACTCAATTTTTTTACTTAATATATCTGGTTTGTGTTGATGCGAAGATGTCTCCAGCACAGTATTAACAACATTGTAATTTTCTGGAGTTGGCCAGGTCTGTAGTTCAGAGACTGAAAGCCATCTTAAATTACCCTATCAGCTTTCGAAAGCTCATTAGATTTAACCCATTTAGGCGCCAGTGACTTCTCGGAATCACCAATAGAACGCTAATCAGAAAACCACAGAGGAGTCGGGCTTCTGCTATCAGAAACCTCAGGATGATTTTGTGTATTAATATTTCAGAAACTTTGTAGGAACACACAGTCCCTGCTGAGCATTATAGCCAGACTAGATAGGGTAACAGTCAGTGAACCTGGCGGGAGCCACAGGCTTCTCCCTGTCTGTCTCCACACTTGGCAAATGGAAAGAGAAACACACAGAAGTAAATTAAATGGATGCCTACATTTGACTTATGATTAATAAGTTCCCATAATTGGGGATTCAGATAAGCAGTAAATAGAATAATATATTTACAGGAAATTGAGAATATCCTCCAGCAACAGAGAGCTTTTAAATACAGTGTTTATTTCGACAAAATAAATTATTTTTATAGTTTGGAACCTCTATAATCTAATATTCTTCAAAATGTTTTGTTTTCTAATTTTCACCCTTTGTTGGTAAGAGTGAAATCTAAGATATTTAACAAAAAATAAAATTTTACTTGAAGAATACAACTTGCAAGAAAACATCAGTTACATAATAAATCATTAAGTGTTGCATTGGTATTTTCAATGACTTTTAGATATCTATGCAATGCAAAAAAATATATTAAGGAATAAAGCTCCAAGTTCAATGAACAAATGTAAAGAAAAACAGAGCAAAAGCATTAGAAAAATTAAAAGGCTTCAGAATAAATCTGCCTCATAATAATCATATATTCAGTATATTGTGATAGTTCTTATTTGTAATAGGAATATCAGTGTACAAGATTTTCAACATGAGCTCCTAAACAGAGTCTGATTTCAAATACTTCTAACAACTTACAGTTTTAAGCTAAAAACATTAAAGTAAAAACACTAATTTATTGCAGTTTTCATTAATGATTAATTCCTCCAAATATATAATTAAAATACTGAAATAGCAGCTAGGATAAGTAAATACAAGGTTACAGTGTTCATATTATATGAATTTGAATAAGTCTGCATCTTTGATTAATATATGAAATGAATGTCCATATGAATCATATTCCTAGATATTGCTTTACTTCAGATCTTTGTAGTACATATCAAAGCAAGAAATGTCTTAGCATTAAGGTCTTCTCCACAAACTGCATTGCTGTGAACCAATGTGCAACATAAATCAGGAAACTTTACACTTTAGTATGACTGCACCATTTTCAACATTTCTGTCCCAGACCTAACTTCAAGACAATGTCAAAACTTTGTGGGTGTATCCTACACAAATTAGACATTGTCATGTCCTTCAAATATTCTGTAATTGAACAAATTTAGTTCCATACTACTTTAATTTAATGTCCCATGATTTATAAAGGAATAAGTGTAGAGCAGTCTTTGACATCCCAAGTTTAAAAAGGAATTGTTAAAAAGATTCTGTGTCTTTGTTGTGTAGCAAATTCTTATAAAATAAATGATGGTTTGATGACAAACATACTGTAATTTAATTTTTGTGTGTTATATCCTATGCCATTCTGTGAATCTAATCTGACTGATAGAGATAAAGCTGGTGGATCATTTTATACATGTGATTTTTGTATAAATTATAAGCAAGTTAAATATAAGAGTAATGGTTTATACATATTTATACTTTTCAGAGTTGTAAGCACTACAGTGTGTAGATACCTGTAATGTGTAAGTAGTTTGATTAATTTTAGCATACCTCTTTAACACTTGCATAATTTCTATAATAAATTATAATTTCCAATAAACTTATTTAAGAATTCTAGTTAGTTAGGTTTCATGATAGATATATTACTAGATATTAAATGTCTTCAAATTGTTTCTCAACTTTAAAAAAAATGAAGCAACTGGTGTTTGGTGAGCAAGTAATTCTCAACATTCAGAAGACAAAAACAAGATAAAATTATGTGATAGAAAAAATATTTCCACTGTTTTCTTTTTGAAATACTCATTTTTTTATCCTAGCTTCAAGTCATTAGAGAAAAAATTGTTTGTGTTAACTACATCATTTGATTCCAGACAAGACCTTATCCTGAATCTCTGCTAACTTCTACCATTATTTAAAATGGTAAGTTTATTAAAAATGTGTGTGATGTCACTCTGACAGCTGAAGATGTGGGATTGTAGTTTTGAGTCACTCAGTAAAACACAGCGTGTTCCAGTCCAGCCTGTGATCTAAACTGACACTGTCTAGAAAAATCAACACTGACACCTAAGTGATACAAACCAATGGAACCATAGAAAGGAAACAACTGTGGCCTTTCAGAAATTTACAATATGCCCATTAGTTTAAGGTCACCTCCTGTTCTCTAACTCCACCCTGTGGGGATATATTGAGTTTCAAATAAAGATTGCCTGAAGATCAGAGGACATATAGCTATAGAGGTCAGGCAGTGGTGTCAAGCACTTTTAATCCAAGCACTTGTGATCTCATGCCTCTGTTCCCAATACATGGGAAACACACAGGCCTTTAATCTCATCACTAGGAAATTTGAGAAAGAAACTGATATGTCTGGTCAGAGGAAGAAATACAAAGCAAGAGGAGACAACAAACAGTTGGGTCCTTCTATTTTGGCCTCTGCTTGCCTTCAGTTCCTCTTTCAGTCTGCAGATTTATGGAGACAGGATCTTACTCTTTCAGCCTGAGGAGTTAGCTAGGTGAGAAGTATCTGTGGATTGTCCCTCTATTTCTCTATCTTTCAGCTTTTCCCCAACATCTGGCTCCAGAATTTTATTAGAAAGTCAATTAGGATTTGTGCCAGACCATCTATTTTCATTCCTCCTATGACTACCCTCCTTGAAACAAATACTATCCTCACTTTTATTTTTCACACATATCTTAGACCTTTACCTTTTAGGTTTACTGATTTTATTTATTTGAGAAGGGAGGCACAAACAGGGAATTGTGGCCTTTCTGGTCAGAAGGAGATTCTATTCTTATATTTTGATTTCAGTTCTCTACATTAGGTGTCCCAGTGCACCTTTATTGAAAATTTTCCATTTTCTGCATTTTAACTTGCACTTTTTTATGTATTTTATGCCAGTTTTCTAAGCTAGGAGAAGAGATAGCCACTTTGAGTATCTCCAAACCATTGGCAACTCTGTGAACTTTCATGTGTTCTTTGTCTACATGTTTACCTCTTTTAAAATGTGTCTGTGTTATTTACTTACACATTTTCTAAACCAGAGAATTTAATTTGAATTATTGGGGTGGCATATACAGTATATATCCAGGGTACTGTATCTTTTGCAAAATATGCAATTTATAGGTATTTGGTTCCAGTATTCTACAGATTGTCTCTTAGCCCTGGAGACTTTATTATCCTGTTCTGACAATGCAAACAGTTTACTGATGAATGTGTAAACAAAATATAATATTAATGCAAAATGGAACATTCAAAATCATTAAGCTTGACATTCTCTCATTTTTTGGACATGAGTGAATCTCAGCATCACTTTGTGATGTTAAGTCAAACACACACACAAAAAACAGCTATTGCATAGTTTGATGTAATATAGAAGAAAGGTTGATATGTTAAAGATGAACAATAGGATACTATGTATAAGATGATGTCATGCTGAGTGAAGGATTGATTATGGGGGGGATGATTAAAATACACAGAGATACTCTTGCCAAGAGAAATAATTTGTGATGTGGTATTACACAATCAATTAGCTGTGTTATATACTTTGAGATAGCTTATAGAGAAGAGTGTATTTCTAATGCAAAAAATCATAGATGTTTAAGCTGAGATGTATGCCAATTGAGCTGATCTTAGTTACATGTATATATAAAATTGACAACAGTCTAATCCATAAATATGTATGTTTTATTTTAATTACCTTTTTAAAATTCATTAGCAACTTTACATAATGCATATAACTTAGTGAATAATACATTAGTTAACTACTTTTGAGGTTTCTTGTGAGATAAATCTCTATTGCCTGTCATTTTGTATAGTTGTACTTTTTTAATAATTTTATTTTTTAACAATTGATACTGTCCAATTTATTTCAACTTAATTGTTAGCTTAATTGAATTAATTAGATATTATATATAATAGTTCAGTCACCAACATGCCTCCAATAATACCACATTACAATAAAATTATGTATTTTTCTTAAATATTTTTTGAAATTACCGGATGTATTGAAATGAGTAAGTATTTATTTGTTCATAGATTATCACACATATGTGTGGAATCCAGGTATATATCAAGAGAACTGATGGGAAGTTTGCAGATAATAAAGTTGGCACAGTGCAATAAAGTAAGAATATTAAGCAAGAAAATTCTCACTTTAACCAATGGGGCACCCCAAGTGCCATCACAGAACTTATATCCAACAATGAATAGAGGTAGAGGCAGAGATACATGGCTGAGCACTGGGCTGAGCTCCTGCTCCAGCTGAGATCAGGGGAGGAGAGTTTATATGGGCAAGGGGTTAGGTCTTTAGAGAAAAATTCCCACAGGGTGGCTGGCTGGCTAATTAGCTGGAGCTCTGGGGTATAGTGGGATTATGCTGGTAATGTAAAACATTTGTCCAGCCTATGGGTGTAATAAACCCTGATTAGCTAAAGGCAAACAGGAAATGGGGTTGGGGCCACCAGGCTAAGAAAACTAGGGAACATCTCAGAGCAGACACAGACACCAGAGATAGATGCCAGACACAGATGCCAGAGTCATCGGAGCTGCCAGGAGTTGCAGAGAAAATGCTGCTCTGAGAAAAGGTACTGAGCCACATGGTAGAACAAGATGGGCTGAGTTGAGAAGGAGCTAGCAAATTATATGCCAGGGCCATAGGTCAATCCGCATAAAAATAGTAGAAGCATTTGTGTGATTTTGTAACTCTGTGGGACTGTGAAACTGCAGGTTGAACGTGGAGGCCAGGTCCGGAAAGTACAGGCCAGAACCATTTTCGACACCCGGGAGCTCACTGATTTAAGAACAGCCACTGAGGAACCTCCAAGAAAAGGAACTAGACCCTCCAAGGATAGGCAACTGTCCACTGACATGGGGAGTATGTGGCGCATTGAGGGGAGGGATCAGATTGTATTTCTATGTGTGACTCGGCACATCAGAGACCATTCTTTCCAGAGGAACACCTAACACAGTCATGACATTAGGATGAGGAAATCGGACCTTCCTGGAGTGGAGGCTGGGCTGATCCACCTTGGGACTCTTCCCCTTTTGAGGGAGGTGATGGGAAGGAGGGAGACTGAAGGCTGACAGGGAGAGACTGGGAGGGGGAAGCAAGGGAGAGCAAAGGGATACATAAAAAAAGGAATTTATTTTATAAATTTATTTTTTAAAAAACAGCAGCATAGCATTCTTGCTTTTTAAGATAACTGCTTTTCAACATTAAATTTATTTTAAAAGTAGCATAAAAAAGCACTGCTGTGAGTTTGACTAGACTTATACTGAATAAAAATAAATCAGAATAAAATGTAAATTAAAATCATAAGTTTGTTTACTAGACATTATGTTGTCCACTGCTGAGTCATGCACGTATGGATCTGAGACAAGTGAATGAATCCTGGCTTATTTGTATAACATTTTTGCAACCTTGTTTGATAATTATGATTCCTTTTGCTTATATATTCACATTAATTAAAAATGCTTTCTTGTAGTGTGTAATATTTAACCCTCATAAATTTAAATTTTGAATGACAAATTATCAGGATATTTCTCTAAGAAATTGAATAAATTTCTTTTAAGATTTACTGGTAGTTTCTGTAATTGTTACATCAGTATAAAATATTCTTAACTTTTGATGCACATCTATGTAGATATGTAAAGTTATTGCTGTGAAAGTAGAGAGCCAAATTAAGCCAAAGTTTACCTATTAAGTAAATTTCTAAGACCTAAGCTGACAGGAGAGTTTGAAAATTTCACTGCAATTCCTGTGTACTTGTTTGTAATCAAGAACAGAAGGTCTAGGCTTTGAAATATCAAGGATACTTTATTGAGTGGATAGAAATGTTATAAATTGACTGATAACAGAAAAGAAACAAACATGCTTTCAAGAAGATGCACACTGAATCTCAGTTTATGGTCATTTAGATATAAATCTCCCTGATGTTTCAGTTTAACAGAGAAAATGGAGACATGACTACATAAAATCAAGCTACAGATTACTTGTAATGTCATGTACCAGGTATGGAAGGTTTTTACTTGCCGGAAGTGTTTTAAATGTATTGATTCTGTGCTATAAACAGCACTTAAGGCTTTTATTCATCCAGATTAAATTACTCAGGTTTGCCAGATAACATGTTCTCTTTAGAAGAATGTTTCACACAACACATACAATATTTTTCCAGCTATAAAAATATTTTATCTAAGTGTGAGAACCTTTTTAATTTATCTCTATAATTACAGTACAAAATTAGTCACTTGCAAGAAACAGTTGGCATTACAACAGTAAACTTCAATGCAAAGGAAAACATTGGATATAGGGCTTGGTACCCAGAATAATACTTGAAGTGTTCCTAACCAACTGATGCACTGGATACATAACATTTAATTTTAACAAATAAGTAGACTCTCGCTGAGCAACTATCACTCTTCATATTTACCAATCAAATTTGGGCAAAGGCTTTGGTTTGTTTTTGAACTGTGATATGTATAAAAAGTGTCACTTTGGTTTATTGA
Source organism: Sigmodon hispidus (assembly GCA_004025045.1). Classification (NCBI taxonomy): domain Eukaryota; kingdom Metazoa; phylum Chordata; class Mammalia; order Rodentia; family Cricetidae; genus Sigmodon; species Sigmodon hispidus. Next base: position 133,187 of record PVIH01001316.1, read on the forward strand.
GTTGTGAGCTAATCTTTCAAATTTACATTTTTTTGGTAAAAAGCAAAAGGAAGTACATATAAATCAATACATTCTACCACATTTTATGGAACACAAGACTTTTTTTAGGCAATTTAAGAACATATATAGGCAGATACCAGTCTGAAGAGTAAATGAGTAACTCACCTGCTAACTGGACTTCACAACTCCCAGGCTGTTGTTCCTTCAAAACTAATTCTACTGTTTTAGCCTTATACATATTCATGCTCTCTATGGCAAGCCCTTTTGTTTAAATCCAGCCCATATTATTTTCCCAGGTATGGTCCACACCACTATAAAAAGCAGGTTAATGAACTAAATGCCAGCTAAGATGCCTCCCCCAAATTTTGATTCCCAGAACTCAACCAAAGACCTGCTTTTCTCACTTTATCACCAGCAACTCTGCTGGGCCCTGGCACAAACTACTTAGGAATCCCACTGCTTGTGTGCAGACCACATTAATGTGAGGAACAGACTTCAGTGACTTAGGTACAGACTACACAAATAAGAATAGGTATAGACAATGAAAGTCAAAAGGATAGACCCTCCAGTAAGAAAAACAGAAATCCTTTACTTCATCAAAGTCTAAAAAAACTGCCAGAAGGCCAGATTTTAGCTTGAATGAAGACTACCTACTGAATCATAGATCATGCTGGCCTCCTGAATTCTAAGACAAAAATGAAAAACCCAAAAACAAATGAACAAAAACCTCATTACATGAAGAGAAACTCAGAAATCAGTACCTAGATCTATAAACACACCAGATGACTAGTCATCGGTATAAGAATAAAAATCAGTAACAGCTAGAAGAATTTGAGACAACTGGAGCCCAACTATTTTTTTTAATATTCTTTCTTTATTTTTTTATTTTTTTCTTCTTTATTTTGTATTTATCAAAAAAAACAGTAAAAAGAATTTTTTTTAAAAAAATGTCGAAGAGTTAACAATAACTATACAGAGGATAATAATCATAAGCATGGCTTATCAAGGGTAGACAGAAGCCCAACTATTTTATAACAGCAAGAAGCAAATACTTCCCCACAGCTAAAGCACAACAAAATACTTTAAAATCAACATCATGAAGATAATATAAGTTCTTTAAAATAGGTAAATAAATTTTTTAAAATATCAAGAAAAAGAAACAAAAAAGTCTTAAAGACAAAAAGAAACTCAAGAGAAATCAAACAGTTATGGAAAACAAATAACACTATTAAAATCTAAAAATCAAGATAGAATCAATAAAGAAAATCTAAAATTAAGGAATTCTGAAAATAAAAACAGTTGTGCTAGTAATCAGGAACTACATATACAATTATCAATAATAAAAAACAAAAAAATGCAGGAGATAATTTGAGTTTCAAATACAATAAAATAGAATTCACCAGTCAAATAATATTAAATGTAAAAACTTTCTAATACAAAACAACCAGGAAATCTGGAACACCATAATGAGACCAAACATAAGAATAATAGAAATAGGACTTTGGAACTCTATCCCCATCCAGAGCAGTCAAAGAAGACCCTAAGCCTTGCACAACTGGGCCCCATCTCGAGGGCAAATTGCATTATCAGACAAGGACCAAGGGCTTTGAAATTCTTTCCCCATCTACAATGAAGTCAAACATAAGCAATTCCCACAGTCTGGGCCACAGTCTGGAGAATTCCTCCTTGGGATCTGGCTTACACTCAAGGGTCTGATCTCAGACTCATCAAAGCAGAAGCCCCTACCTGGCTGGGGCCCATCTCCAGGGTAAACTGCATCATCAGACAAGGACTGAGGGCCTTGAAAATGAAGTCCCCTGTCAAGAGTTGAGTCACATATTGAACAGACCCCTGGCTCAGAACAGACACAAGACATAAAATCCCTCTAGCCACAACTGACTAGGAGCTGACTAAGTGTGAACAACCAAAGCCATGGGCAGATGCCTATGTAAGGATACATATAACAATATAAAGAAAAACAAGGCAACACCAGAAGAAACTACTGTTTCTACAACTACAAGACCTGAACAGAGCAATGAAGAGGAATCAGAAGGAAGCAACAGCAAAAACACTTTTATGAAGATCATTGAAGCCATCAAAAAGGATATGAAAAATTCCCTTAAAATAATAGAAGAAAATACAAACAAAAATATTGGAAGAGATGAACAAATTCTGGAAAGCAAACCAAGAAAAGGAAACCCAGAAAAAGAAGGAAACATTCCAGGAACTGAAAAGTGAAATAGAAGCAATAAAAAAGGCACAAAATGAGGCAAAGTTGGAAATAGAAATCCTGAAGAAAAGAGCTAGAACTACAGACACAAGCATATCCAGCAGAATCTAAGAGATGGAAGAGAGAAATTCTGAAGTAGACAACTCAGTAGTGGAAATGGATACATCAGTCAAAGAAAACACTGAAACCAAAAAGCCATGATACAAAACATTCAGAAAATTTGGGACACCATGAAAAGACCTAACCTGAGGATAATTGAAATAGAAGAAGGAGAAGAATTCCAGCTGAAAGGCACAGATAATGTATTCAATAAAATCATAGAAGAAAACTTTCCCAACTTAAAGAAGGAGATGCTTACACATAGATACAAGAAGTTTACACAACACCAAATAGATTTGACACAAAAAAGCCTACTTGCCACATAACAATCAAGCCACAAAACATATAGAACAGAGAAAAAAATTAAGAGCTGCAAAAGAAAAGGGCCAACTTACCTATAAAAGTAGCCCCACTTTTACCCTTGAATAGATCAAACAGACAGAGACTCAACAGAGAAATAAGGAGTCTAACAGAGGTTATGATGAAAATGGATTTAACATATATTTACAGAAGCTTCCATCCTAACAAAAAAGAATATACATATTTCTCAGCACCACATGGAACTTTCTATAAAATTGACCACATAATTGGTCATAAAGCAAATATTCATAGATACAAAAAAGTAGAAATAGTACCTTGTATCATATCAGACCACCAGGGCCTAGAGTTAGAGTTCAACAACATCAAACATCACAGATAGTCTACCATATCATGGGAAATAAATATCACTCAAATGAAACACCTCTGGGTCAAAGATGAAATTAAAAAAGAAATCAAAGACTTCCTAGAATTTAATGAAAATGAATCCACAACATACCAAGGCAGTCTTGAGAGGAAAATTCATAGCACTAGATGCCTAGATGAAAAAGCTAGAGAAATCTCACACTGAATAACTATCAGCACAGCTGAAAGTCTTAGAACAGTTAAAACCAAACTCACCTAGAAGGAGTAGACAACAGGAAATTATCAAACTTATAGCTGAAATCAATAAAATTGAAACAAAAAGAACATTACAAAGAATCATTGAATCAAAGAGCTGGTTAATTGAGAAAGTCAACAAGATAGATAGACTGTCATGCAAACTACCCCAAAAGCAGAGAGAGTATCCAAATCAACAAAATCAGAAATAAATATGGGGACATAACAACAGACCTCCATGAAATCCAGATAATTATCAGGACATACTTTGAAAATCTATACTCCACAAAAATGAAAGACATAGAAGAAATGACAGCTTTCTGGAAAGGTACCATTTACCAAAATTATATCAACATCGGATTAAATACCTAAACAGAACTATAACACTAAATAATATTGATGCTGTCATTAAAAGCCTCCAAGAAAAAATGCCCATGTCAAGATGGTTTCAGTGCAGAGTTCTACCAGACATTCAAAGATGAGCTATTATCAATTCTCCTAAAAATATTTCACATAGTAGAAATTGAAGGAATATTGCCCAACTTTTTTTATGAGGCCACAATTACCCTAATTCACAAGCAACTCAAAGACGCAACAAAGAAGAATTTCCCTAATTAGATAAATTTCCCTAATGAATATTGATGCTAAAATTCTCAACACAATTCTGGCAAACTGTATGCAATCATAAATAAAAAATATCATTTACCATGTCCAAGTAAGCTTTATCCCAGAAATGCATGGATGTTTTAAATTACAAAAAACTGTAAATGTCATCCATCATATAAATAAATTGAAGGAAATAAAATACATGATCATATCCTTAGATGCTGAAAAAGCCTTTGACAAAATCCAACACTCCTTTACGGCAAAAGTTCTGGAAAGATCAGCAATACAGGAAAATATCTAAATAAAATAAAAGCTATTTGATATAAGATGACAGCCAACATCAAATATAATGGAGAAAAATTCAAAGCAATCCCACTAAAATCAGGAATGAGACAAGGATATCCTCTCGCCCCTTATCTATTCAATATAGTTCTTGAAGGTTTAGCTAAAGCAATAAGAGAATGAAAGGAGATTAACGGTATACAAATTGGAAAAGGAGAAGTAAAACTATCTCTATTTGCAGATGATATTATTGTATACATAAGTGATCCACAATATTGAACCGGGGAAGTTCTACAGCTGATATACTCCTTAAGCAAGATAGCAGGATACAGGGTTAACTCAAAGAAATAAGTATCTATTCTTTACACTAAAGATAAAAGGGCTAGAAAGAAATAAGGGAAACAGCATCCTTTAGCAATAAATACATTGCAGTAACTATAACCAAAGAAGTAACAGATCTCTTTGACAAAAACTTTAAATCACTGAAGAAAGAAATTCAAGAGGATATTAGAAAATGGAAAGATCTCCAATGTTCCTGGATAGGTCGGATCAACATAATAAAAATGACAATTCTACCAAAAACTATATACATATTCAATGCACTGCCCATCAAAATGCCAACACAATTTTTTGCATAACTTGAGAAAACAATACTCAATTTCATTTGGAATAATAGGAAAACCAAGATTGCCAAAACAATTTTGCTCAAGAAAAGAAATTCAGGAGGCAACTCTATCCCCGACTTCAAGTTGTACTATAGAGCTACAGTAATAAAAGCAGCCTGGTACTGGCATGAAAACATAGTTGTGGATCAATGGAATAGAATTGATGATCCCTACATATACCCAAAAAACCTTGAACTCCTGATCTTTGACAAAAAAGCACAAAATACTCAGTAGAAAAAAGATAGAACCTTTAAAAAATGATGTTGACATAGCTGAATGGTAGTGTGTAGAAAAATGCAAATATATCCAAGCATATCACCCTGAACAAAACTCAAATCCAAGTGGATCAAAGACCTCAACATAAACCCAGCCACACTGAACCTGTTAGAAAAGAAAGTTGGAAATATCCTCCAATGCATTGGCACAGATGACCACTTCCTAAATATAACACCAGTAGCAAAGACAGTAAGAACAACATTCAATAAATGGGACCTCCTGAAACAGAGAAGATTCTGTAAAGCCAAAGACACAGTCAATAAGACAAAATGGCAGCCTACAGAATGGTAAAAATTTTTTACCAACCCTACAAGTGACAGAGAACTGATCTCTGAAATACATAGAGAACTCAAGTAACTAGAGCCCCAAAACTTGAATAATCCAATCAATAAATGGGGCTCAGAACTAAAAAGGGAATTCTCCACAGCAGAATTTAAAATGGCTGGAAGGCAATTCAAAAAGTGCTCAACATCTTTAGTCATTAGAGAAATGCAAATCAAAACAATATTGTGATACCACCTTACACCTGTAAGACTGGCTAAGATAAAAGACACAGATGGCAGCATATGCTGGAGAGGGTGTGGGGCAATGGAAACACTCCTCCATTGATTGTGGGAGTGTAATCTTGTTCAGCCACTCTGGAATGCATTATATTGCTTTCTCAGAAAACTTGGAAACAATCTCCCCAAAAATCCAACAATACCACTTTTAGGCATATACTCTAAAGATGCACATTTTCACTCCAAAGGCATTAGCTCAGCTATTTTCATACAAACATTATTCATAATAGCAAGAAAGTGGAAACAAACTAGATGTCCCTTAACTGAAGTATGGATCAACAAACTATGGTACATGTACACAATGGAGTACTTCTTGGCATTGAGAAAAGAAATGATATCCTAAAATTTGCAGGCAAATGGAAGTATTTGGAGAATATCCTCCTGAGTTCTCACAAACCCAGAATGATAAACAGGGGCTGTACTTTCTCATTGGTAGACTTTAAACAAAAAAAGCTTAGCATATCCAAGCTGCAAACAACAACCACTGAACAGCTTGGGATCTGAAACACTGTGGTCTGGCAGCTTGGAGTCCATTCCCTCCAGAGGAACACCTGGCCAAGTCTTGATGTGGGGTGAGGAAAGTGGATCTTCCTGGAGTGGATGTTGAACTAATCCACTTTGTGATCTTGGGACTTCCGACTTTGCTGGGGAGGAGAGTGAGTGACTAGAATGTGCAGGAGGCAGATTGGAGCCTGAACTAGGGCATGCATTAAAAAAAAAGCACAATAGAAATAAAAGTAATAGAAAAAGAGATAATACTAGCTCATAACCATGAGAATATATTTAACAAAATTTCAAAAATATTCCTAAGGTAAAGAAGGACATGCCTGTAAAGGTGCTAGAAAATTACAGAATGCCAAGTAGATTAATCTATAAAAGAATATTTTCTTACCTCCTAAACAAACAAAATACTAAACATACAGAAAAAAGGGAATATTAAAAGCTACAAGAGAAAATTGTCAAGAAACATAAAGGCAGACCTATTAGAATGACACCTAACTTCTTAACTGAGATCATAAATACAAGAAGGGTCTTCACTGATGTCTTGAAAACTCTAAGAGACTATGGATACCAACTGTTTTAACATCATAATTCTAGATCATCATAGATAAATAAGAATTTTATAACAATGTTATAGTTTTAAAAGTATCTATGCATAAATCAGGTTTTATAGATGTTAATAAAAGAAAATCTCCAATCTAAGTTAATTATACCCAGAAATTTATAGACAATATATAATTGCAGAGCCCAAGGAAAGTAAACACACACACACACACACATACACACAAACACTATTAATAGTAAGAACAAAATAACAGGAGTTAACAATCATTGATCAAATCACCAAATAAAAGACACAGGTTAAAAGAATGAATTAAAGGATCCTGAATCTACAGGATCCACCTCATTTCTCAAACCAACCCATCACCCTGACAACCTCAACAACTCCAGGAGACACTTTGAGAACACCAATTTAATCAAAAGTAGCTCCCTGAGACACAGATTTTTCCAGTTTCTAGTGGTCTAGTGGTCCAAAATCTCTAACTGAACCAAGAGTGAATCCCTAAAACACAAAAATACACACCTTCGCTTGTACCAAGAAGATATCTCAGGGACAAAGAATATGCAGACTCTAATTAGACCAGGGGCTTAGATCGGGTCAAGAGAACCTACAGGGACACAAACACAGAAGAACAGGTTCAACTGAAAAATTAGCTTCTTGAGATTCAAACAAGTTCTGCCTATCCAAAGAAGTAAGCGGCAGACAACCACCGTAAGAATACATATAACAACATAAAGAACAAAATAGCACCACCAGAATGTAGTGGTTCTACAACAGCAAGACCTAATATACCAATGTAGAAGAAGCAGAAGAAAACAACCTTAAAATAACTTTATGAAGATGATAGACTCATTTAAAAAGGAAATTTAAAAATCTCCTTTAAAGAAATAGAGAAACAGTCAAAAAATTTTAAGAGATCAATATACCACCTAAAGAAATGTTAAAAAAAAACATACGAAAACCAAACAAACAAATAAACTGACAAAAGAGAAATAAGAAAACCAAGAAAAAAACAATCAAACAGATGGCAAAAAAAAAAACCCCAAACAGTTCAAGTCTTAAATATTAAAATAGAAGCAAAAAGAAGACAAAAGGGCAAGGAAATGGAAAGTCTGATTCAACAAACAGTAACTATAGATGTAAGTATTACCAACAGGATGCAGGAGACAGAGAAAAGAATCTCTTCTGTGGAATATATGATAACTGACATAGATTTGTCAGTCAAAAAAAACCACGAAAGTCCAAAAAGTCATAACACAAAATCTTCAGGATATTTGGGACACCATGAAAAACCAAATTTAAGAATAATACAGAAGGAGGAAAATACCAGCTCAATGGTACACAGATATATTCAACAAAATCATAGAAATAAACATTTCCAAGCTAAATACAAAAATGCTTATAAGGATATAAGAAGCTTAGAGAACACCAAATAGACTAGATCCTCTCAAAAGTCCATGCCCCAGATAATAATCAAGTTACTAAACATACAGAATAATGAAAAAAGTATTAAAAGCTGCAAAGAAAAAAATGCTAAGTAATTTAAAATGGCAGACCCATCAAAATAATACCTGACTACTAAAAAAAAAAAAAACCAAAACAATGAAATCCAGAAAATGCTAAAAAGATGTTGCATGAACAATATCATTGATACTATGCCAGACTACTATGCACAACAAAACTTGCAATCACCATAAATGCAGTACACAAGATATTCCATGACAAAGGCAGATTTAAACAATACCTATCCACAACTCCAATCCTACTAAAAGCACTAGAAGGAAAACTTTAACATATGGATGTTAGATACACACACTAAACCTAAGAAATAGTCTCACAGATGGAAACCCTAAAGAAGGAAAAAAATAAAAACTATCACCAAAAATAACAGGAATTAATAATTATTGGTTCATTAGTGTTAAGGATATTAATAGACTCAAGTAATCTATGAGAAGACACAGGCTACCACAATAGATATAAAAATAGGATCTATCCTTCTTCTGCATAAAAGAAACACACCCCAAATTCAAACAGATACTACCTCACAGAACTAGGTTGATAAAAGACTTTCTAATCAAATATATTGAATTAATAAGCTACCCTAATATCTAACAAAATAGATTTAATACTAAATCAATCAAAAGGTCAGAGAAGATATAACATATTCATGTTAAAAATTCTATCAAGATGAAGACTCAGTCCTAATGCTTCCCATACAAAAGCACCCACATATGCAAAAAATTACTAACATTTAAATTGTACAATAAACACAGACACTAACAGCAACAATTAGTCAATGGGACCTCCTAAAACTTAGAAGCTTCCAGAAAACAAAAGACATGGTCAATAATGCAAAATAATAACTTACAAAATGGGAGATTTTTAACAACTTTATCTGACAGAGAAATGATCTAAAATACATTTAAAAAAAAACCCTCAAGTAATTAGAAGTTCAAAAACCAAACATTCCAACTAAATATGGAGTGCAGAGCTAAGTAAGGAATTCTCAAAAGACAAATCTCAAATTACTAGGCTATAAGACATTTAATAATTGTGAGGATTCCTGGATTGCCATGAGGGGAACCCAACATGACACTGGGGGAGGTAATAATTCCTGGTATGTTGCAGCCATGTGGTAAAGCCAACATGGAGCCAGGGGAGCATGCTGTGTATGGAGGACATGTCTGTAGGCATGGCTACTGAAATCCATGCCTACTCTTTCTCTTAAAAAGAGACACCATGTGACAGTCTGTTTGTTCTCTCTTTTGCTTCTCTGCTCCTGTACTCACTTGGTAACTCTCCTGAAAAAACTCTTTTGTGGTCCTGGTAGTGTGTATGTATGCCTGATCTCACACATGAAAGCAACAATAATTGCTCAACATTTCTAGCTATCAGGGAAATGCAAATGAAAACAACTCTGAGATACCATCTTAGATGTGTAAGAATGGCTAAGATCAAAAACACTAGAGACTACCTGTTCTGGAGGGAATGTTGAGTAAGGGGAAAACTCCTTCATTGCTAGTAAAATGTAAACTTTTACAGCAACTTTGGAAATCAGTATAGTAGTTTATACAGATAACCCAGAAACAATCTACCTAATAATCCAGCAATATCTCTCTTGGGCATATACTGAAAGGATACATATTCTTATCAGAAGAATATTAGTTCAATAATGTTCATTGTAGCATTACTCATAATTGCCAGAACCTGAAAATAACATAAATGCCAATAAACCTAATAACATTTTTTAAACTCTGGTATATTTACACAAAGGGTAATAATTGGCAGTTAAAAATAATGACATTCTGATTTGAAGGCAAATGAATTGATCTAGAAAATATCATGCTGAGTGAGGTAACACAAAATCAGAAAATTAATCATGATGTGTATCCACTCATTAGTGTATTTTAGACATAAAGAAAAGGAGAACAAGACTATAATCCACAACCCCTGAGCAGCTAAGTAATAAAGAGGAAGTTAAGAAAGACATCCATGGATCACCCTGAAAAGGGAAAATAGAAAAGATTTCCTGAGTAAATATGGACAGTAGTTGGGGGGGATAGAAATAGAACATAAGGGAAGAATTGGGACATTATTAGAGAGATAAAGAACTAAACATCTTGAAGAGCAAGCCATAGTGGGGTTATAGAGAACCCTGATTCTAAGGAAATACCCAAGAACTTAGAGATGACTTCAGCTAAGACTCCAAGCCAAAGCAAAGAATGTGCTTAAGCTGGCCTTTCCATATAATCAAATGGAAGACTACCATAACTGTCATTTTTAGAACATTCATTTAGCAACTGGTGGAAGCAGATGCAGAGATACAGAGCTAAGCACTGGGTCCAGCTCCAAGTCCAACCAGAGTCATGGAAAGGAGGGTATATGAACAAATTGGTCAAGACCACAATAAGTAAACCCAAATAGACAGCTGACCTGAGCTGTATAGAGCTCATTGACTCTGAAATGACTGCTGGAGAACCAACATAGGATTTAACTAAGCTCTCTGAGTTTGATAAGAATTGAAAGTTTTATGCAGTTTTGGTGGCCTCAGGCAGTGCAAAAAAAATCTAAAATGACATAAGAGTTTTGAGTGGTACACAAGGTAAATTACACATCATGGATGTCAAAAGAGAAAAATTAAGAAATTCCTAGGCCGTAAAATCTAAAACAACTGAGTAAGTTACACAACTATGTTCATAGCAGCATTATTTGTAATAGCAAGAACCTGGAAACAACCTAGATGTCCCTCATCTGAAGAATGGATTAACAAACTGTGGTACATTTACACAATGGAATATTACTCAGCAGTAAGAAAAAAATGATATCCTAAAATTCGCAGGCAAATGGATGGATTTGGAGAATATCCTCCTGAGTGAGGTATCACAATCTCAGAAAGATAAGCAGGGGATGTACTCACTCATTAGTGGTCTCTAAACAAACAAACAAGAAAAAAAGCCAAGCATGCCCAAGCGGCAAACCACAACCACTGAACAGCTTGGGATCAGAGACACCCTGGACCGACCCTTCAGATCCCACTCCATCTATAGGAACACCGGACTCACTCTTGAGAAAGGTGGGACAAAACTGGATTTGCCAGGAGTAGAGACTGATCCAAGCATTATTGGGTCAGTGGGACCATAGGACTGTCTGCTCCCTGCCCAGGGAGGGGATGGGGAGTTGTGGAGAAGAAAAAATGACCTGATGTGGTGGGAGGGGGAAGGGACCTTGAATAAGGATATACAGGGATGGCAAAAAAATTCAGAGGGAAAGCTGAATACAAAGTAAATATATGTGTAGCAATCTTGTTTGCATTATTACCCTTGATAAGTCATGCTTATGATTTTTATCTTCTTTATAGTTATTGTTAACTTCTCAGCATTTTAAATTCATTTTACTGCTGTTTTTCTTGATAAATACAAAATAAATAAAGAAAAAAAGAAAATTATTGTATTTTTGCATTATGTAAGTATCATTTATTGAGGACCTTTACAATAAAAGTACTGATTCCTGTAGGAAAAAACAAACAAACAAACAAACAAACAAACAAAAAAACAAATGTACTTGGATGTAGTGGAATGTAGTGTATGAACTTGGCTTTTTGAATCCCATTCTCCTCAAAGGAACACTTTTCTCAGCCTTAAAACATGGGGGAGGTGTTTGATTCTACTTCAGCTAAGTATGCCAGATGGCATTGAATCTTCATTGGGCTTCTTAGCCTCTTAGAGTAGTTGATGAGGGAATGCAGTGGGGAAAACTGGGAGAGAACTGGGAATAAGGCAGAAAGGAAGAATAGTAGTAGGTATATAAAAGAAACCCACCATAATATTCCAATTAAAAAATTGGGTTCAGAACTAAAAAGGGAATTCTCAGCAGAAGAATTAAAAATGGCCACAAGGCACATGAAAAAGTGCTTAACATCTTTAGCCATCAGAGAAATGCAAATCAAAACAACTTTGAGATTCCATCTTACACCTGTCAGAATGGCTAAGATTAAAAACACAGATGACAGACCCTAGGCTGGAGAGGATACAGAGCAAGGGGAACACTCCTTCAATGTTTCTGGGAGTGTATGCTTGTTCAGCCACTCTGGAATGCATTATGGTGATTTCTCAGAAAACTGGGAATCAATCTTCCCAAGGATACAGCAATACCACTTGTAGGCATATACCCCCTAAAGATGTACATTTGTACCCCAAAAGCATTAGCTCAACTATGTTCATAGCAGCATTATTCATAATATCAAGAACCTGAAACAACCTAGTTGCCCCTCAACTGAAAAATGGATTTACAATCTATGGTACATCTATACAATAGAGTACTACTCAGGAGTAAGAAAAAAATGATATCCTAAAATTTGCAGGAAAATGGACAGATTTGGAGAATATTCTCTTAAGCAAGGTATCACAAACCAAAGAAAGAGAAGTAGGGGATGTATTCACTCATTTGTGGACATAAAAGAGAGAGAAAGAGAGGGAGAGAGAGAGAGAGAGAGAGAGGTCATTGTACCCAAGAACTCAAGGCTAGAACATAGGTAAATGACACAGTGCATCACTTCTGCATTAATGGCCTCTGGAAGGGGTGTGGATGAGGAAAGACTTGTTTTCTTTAAGGGTCTGTTCACAGGGAGTTTAATCATGCTCTAGTACCTTTTTGTAAATGGGAAGATCATAAGAATGGGCATGAATCTGAGAGACCTGATAAATGAGTTTTATGGGATGCATGATATAAAATCGACAAATAATAAATAAAAATATATAATATAATTATTTTCCAGGCATCAGAGTGGATTTAACTAGCATTTACATGTTAAAGATGTTGTTTTAAAAGTCTTTGTTGTTCATTTGTATTGATGTTCTTTTATGGTCAGGACTTATCACACATGATTCTTTTTACTCTATCTGTAAACCTCTCTCTTTTCTCTTTTTTGAAATTTTAAAAGAGATTTTAAGATACCCATTACTATTCCCCTCCATCCCCTCTTCTCAGTCGTCCCTGTTTCCCACCTCATTTCCCTATCCAGATGACTGCAGCTTTCAGGAACTTACTGGATCAAAAATGAGAGCTGGGGACCTTCTAGGAGATTGAACTATGCCCTCTTAATGTGAATGACACCTGCATGGCACAGGTTAAGAATTTATTTATGGTGCATGAAATTAACTTCTTGGAGCTCATTGTCTATGGAGGAACACTTTACTCAACCTTTATATGGGGGGAGGACTTGATCCTACTATTTAAAAAAAAATTAACAAAAGATCTTTTTCCATGTATCCTCCTGCTTATCCATCATTACCTTCTCCCAATCCCTCCCAGTCAGCTTTCAGCCTCCCCTTTTTCCATACACCTCAAAAGATTGAGAAGTCCCAAGAGGTTCAGCTCAATATGGTGCATCCACTCCAGGCAGATCCCATTCTCTCATCCCAATGTCAATATTGGGTTAGGTGCTCCTCTGCAGGGAATGAACTCCAAGGTGCCAGTGTAGTGGGATTATGTTACTACATTGTAAATAACTGTCCCGCCTACTAGGTTAATAAAAATGCTGATTGGCTGAAGGTGACAGGAAGTGTGAGCAGAGCTACCAGACTGGGAGAACTCTGAGTACAGGAAGAATGGACACAGATGCCATAGAGTCACTGGAGCTTTGAAGAGATACAGAGGAAATGGTGCTGATTAAATGTGCAGAGCTGCAAGGCTGAACAAGATGGGTTAAATTCAGATGAAGGAGTTAGCAAGCTACATGACTGGGTGATGTGGCAATATCTGTATGCTGTGAACATCTTTCTTTGAATGAAGGAACTGTTTTGGCCTCTGTCAGGCTCCGTAGAAGTAATTGGAGGAATTAGAGAATAGCCAATAAAAGGAGGGTGGAATCAAGGGACTCAATCCTCCTCCCAAAGAACCTGTGTTCCTTATATGGTTTTAGACAGATTCATGGAAATGGGTTGAAATAAGATGAAAGAGCTAGCTAGCAATGTGCCAGAGACATAGGCCAAACATGATGAAATTAATATAAGCATCTGAGTCATTTTGTGGGGAAAAGTGGCTGAGGGCATGTCTGTGCCTCTGGCCTGGATGGGGTCAGAAATCTCTTTTTGCAGATGGCACCCCAACATGGGCCAAACATTCACACAAGGCCTGGGAAAGCCTAAAAAGTATTCTATAGCACAGAAATGAAGTCAAAAGTGGATTCCCAAATTGTATATCTAAATTGGGTTATGGTAAAGAGATGGTGTGGTATTTAGGCTTCAAAATGGTCTGCGATAGGCAGCTTAAACCAAGGCTGATTCCCAAAGTCTCATAAAAGACTTGGGATAAGGTACAAGCTGTATGTGATTTCTTTAAGATTTCTGTTTGTATTGAACAAAAGGGGAACAAAGTCGATGATGATTTCTTGGTAACAACATTTTCTGGGACTGCTCTGTTTGCTAGCAGTGAGTGGTGGCAGCTCCATTAAAGCAGCACTGTATATCTAGAATTTAAGAATATGCAATAAAACAGATTCAGATGGAGAAAAACCTTTAATTGTGTTAAAAAAATGTGTGAAAAAGAATAAACTGGGAAAGAAAAGAAAAGGGGTAGAAAAAAGCCCTTACAGAGAAAAATAGAGAAATAACAATATAAAAAGCCAAATAAAGTTGGCAAGTACACAAAGATCATGGTTTCTGGATTATGGTTATTAATGCATTTTTTTTAATTTTTAACTTTTAATGAACTAACTGCAGAAATACAATTGATTGCAAAGACAAAATTAAACAAACATATTTTAAAGGTATCTTGACATTGAAATTTGTGTTTAAGGATATGTGGCTTTGGTAAATGTTTCTGCTTTTGTTTGCATAGATGAGAACATGTGGATTGTTTCCAGGCAAATATGGTTTCATCTGCCATGACCACCTAAAAATTCTCTGATAGAAGGAGATGTCACATCAGATTCCAAGATGCCAGTTACAATGATCCAGTCTCAGGCCCCATGAGATTGCCAACACCCCTTGACTATCAGGAAGTAGTAATGTAAAATGCTATGCCCAAATTCCCAAAATAATGTTTATAAATGCTTGTTTTCATTATAAATGATTAACGGTCATAGTCAATCTCTTTCTAAAAAGGTAGGGCTATAATATAGAAATGATTTAAAAAGGTAGGTGTATTTTGGTTTATTGATACAAATTCAAAGTCAATTTTGTTATGCTGTATGCATTTTTCTACTCTTGTTTTAGGTAGGATGTTTTTATGTAACTCACTTAAATTTGCAATGTATAATTAAGAAATTCAGACTAACAGTCATCTATAGTTGCCAGACTTATAGTCATGATAGTTAGATTTTTAGGTATACAAAGATACATCTTAATTAAATAGGTAGTCTTTAAACACTTCATAGACTTATAGAATATGGTAATTAAAATATTTTAAGAACTTAAACTTTTTTTTAAAAGTGAGACAGGTCTATTCCTATCATCACTAAAGTACTTCAAAAGAATAATGGGCATTGAAGAAACTTCATGTGGAATTTACTTTGTGGCAATAGTTAATCACTAGACAAGAAACATTTTTATTGACTGCTTGACAGTATGCTATATAAACTGCACTTGCAGGTTCCATAGGAAAATGACCTCTGAATTTTGGCAGAACAAGCTGAGATGCTCCCACAGGTTCCTTCTCTGCAGAAAATTTGTCAGGCATCCTACAGGACACATGAAGAAGTGACTGATGAACTATGCTAGATGTCCTGAATCACTGAAAGGTATATCATGGACACTGGGCCAAAGGCTGAAGATGGATGCCCCAGTGTTACAAAGGAACCTTAGGCACCACATACTGTCCATGTCAATTAGCAGCCTCCAAACGTTGGAGGTTCTATCTCTTTTTCCCATGGCTTCCCAGTATCTATACTTGATTCAGAGGTCCCCAGAGCTCCAGGCAGCCATTTCTCTGGGACTCCTCCTCATAATCCCTATCCTTTTGCTCATGCAGACTCTTCTTCCCCACACTCAAGCTGGAAGGAGTGTTTGGCCTAATGCTCAGTCATGAATCTCTGCTTTCACCTTATTCATTATTGGGTGTAGGTTCTGTCCTGACACTTAGGTGTAATAAGATTATAGTATGTTGTAAGTATTTGTCCCACCTAGTAGTTTAATAAAAACACTGATTGGCTGAAAACAGACAGGAAGTGTGGGCAGAGCTACCAGAGAGAAATCTCAGAGCAGAGCAGATATGCCAGACAGACCTCACAGGGATGCAACAGAGATAAAATACTGAGACAGCAGCAGACAGAATAAGCTGAAATGCTGCTTTAAGAAAAGGTGATGAGCCCGAATGGCTAAACAATATGCAATAATTAAAGGGTAAAGAGTTAGCAAGTTATATGTCTGGGCCCTTGGCTAATCAGTGTAAAAATGATATATGCCTTTGTGTGATTTTTTTGGGCCTAAATGGCAGTGGAACTGTGTGTGTTTCTGTGGGGCTGAGAGTGTGTCCAAAACCTCTAGTCCAGGCCTGGAAAGTCTGGGCCAAAAACCTTTTACAACACTTAGAGAGGTTATTCCTTTGATTATAGGGGAAGTCCTGTTTAGGCACCTCCTCCATTATTGGTTGGGGACCTATCTAGGAACATCGTGTTTATTCTCATGGGTTACCCTAGTACCTGGTCTGTTCCCAACCCCACATTGGCTTCCTCTATCAAGATATCCATTTCTTTTCTTCTCCCTCTTTGTTGCTCCTCTCACTCAACTATCTCCTTCTTTCATGATTTGTTCCCACCTCTCCTTGGTCACTACCTGTTATAATCCCAATTTACTAATGATATTATCTCTATTTTGTCTTCCTAGGAGAATCTCTGGATGTCTCATTTACATTTCTTCTGATCACAAACTGTTCAGTGGTTGTGTTTTGCAGCTTGAGTATTTGCTTTTTATTTAAAGTTCACTAATGAGTGAGTACATCCCCTTCTTATGTTTCTGGGTTTGTGATACCTCGCTGAGGAGGATATTCTTCAAATCTATCCATTTGTCCACAATTTTAGGATGTCTTTTTTTTTTTATACTGCTGAGTACTTAATTATGTAGAAGTACTCTACTTTATTAATCCATCCTTCAGTTGAAGGGCAACTAGGTTGTTTCCAGATTATGCTATTACAAATAATGGTGTTATGAACATAGTTGAGCTAATGCCTTTGAGGTACAAATGTGAGACCTTTGGATATATGACCAATAGTGGTATTGCTGAATCCTTGGGGATACTGATTTCCACTTTTCTGAGAAAGTGACATACTGCATTCCAGAGTGGTTGTATTAGTTTATACTTGCACCAACAATGGAGGAGTGTTTTCCTTGCTGTGCATCCTCTCCAGCATAGGATATCATGTGTACTTTTTATCTTAACCATGTAACAGGTATAAGGTGGTATCCCATGCTTGTATTAATTTTCATTTCTCTAATGGCTATAGATGTTGAGAAATTTTTCAAGTATCTTTCAGACATTTGTAACTCTTCTGTTGAGAATTTCCTTTTAATCTCTGCACATAATTTTTTTAATTGGGTTATTTAAACTTTGGGGCTATAGGTTCTTGAGTTCTTTATATATTTTAGAGATTTGTCTTCTGTCAGATTTAGTGTTGGTGAAGATACTTTCTGATTCTGTAGGCTATTATTTATGTCTTGTTGACTATGCCCTTTGTCTTACAGATGCTTTGCCATTTTAGGAGGTCTCATTTATTGATTGTTGTTTTTAGAATCTGTGCTACTGGTATAATACTTACGAAGTGGTCACCTGTGAGAATGCATTGGAGGGTATTTTGACTTTCTTTTTTATCAAGTTCAGTGTGACTAGGTTTATGATGAGGTTTTTTTATCCCCATGGATTTGAGTATTGTGCAGGATGATAGGTTTGAATCTGTCTTCATTCTTCTACATACTACAATCCAGTTATGCATACAACACTTACTAAAAATACGGTCTTTTTTCATTGAGTATTTTGGGTTTCTTTGTCAAAGATCAGGTGTTCATAGGTGTGTGGGTTAATGACGGGAACTTCAATTTGATTCCATTGATCCACAAGTCTGTTTTTATGCCAGTACTAAGATGATTTTATTACTCTAGCTCTATAGAATAGCTGGATGTCACGGATGATGATGCCTACTGAAGTTCTTTTGTTAAGCAGGATTGTTTTGGCAATTCTGTCTTTCCTGTTTTTTTAATATAAAGTTGAGTATTTTTTTTCAAGGCCTGTAAAAATTGTGTTGGGATTTTGATGGGGAAAGTTTTGAATCTGTAGATTACTTTTGGTAAGATTGCCATTTTTACTATGTTGATCCTACCTATCCAGAAGCATGAAAGATCTTTCCATTTTTTAATATCCTCTTCCATTTTTTTCTTCAGTGATTGAAAATTTTTGTCAAAGAGGTATACTACTTCTTTGTTCAGAGTTATACCAAGATATTTAATGCTAGTTGCAACTATTATATTAGGTGATGTTTCCATTTTTTACATTTTAAGTTTTTATATTCTTAATGTATAGGTCTATTGTTTTGGTTTTTTTGTTTGTTTGTTTGTTTGTTTTAGTTAATCCTATACCCAGCTTGAAGGTGTTTGTCAACTCTAGGATTTCCTTGGTATGAATGTCAAGGTCACTTATGTATACAATTATATCATCTGCAAATAGAGTTAGTTTACCTTCTTCTTTTCTTATTTGTATCACTTAATCTCTTTTTGTCCTCTAATTTTTCTTTAGCTAAAACTTTGAGAAAAATATTGAATAGATAAGAAGAGAGGGGACAGCCTTGTCTTGTTCTTGACTTTACTGGGATTGCTTTTAGTTTTTCTCCATTATTTTGATGTTGGATGTTGTCTTGCTATATTTCACCTTTATTATTTTTAAGCATTTTTTTTTGCTATTTCTGATCTTTTCAAGACTTTTATCATAAAGGGGCATTACATTTTGTTAAAGGCTTTTTCAGCATCCAAGAAGATGATGATTTTTTTTCTTTCTGTTTGATCACATACTGGAGGACATTCACAGTTTTTCATTTGTTGCATCTCTGGGATGAAGCCTACTATATTGTGATGTATAACTTTTTTATATGTTGTGGGATTCAGTTTGCTAGAATTTTACTGAGTTTTTTATATCAATGTTCATGTGAAAGATTGGTCTGTAGTTCTCATTCTTTGATGCATCTTTGAGTGGCTTGAGTATCAGGGTGATTGTGGCATTATAAATAGAGTTCAGCAATATTCTTTCAGTTACTATTTTATGGAATAGTTTGAGGAGGGTTGGTATTAGTTGTTCTTTGAATGTCTGATAGAATTTTGCACTAAAACCATCTGGTCCTGAGATTTTTTTTATTATTTGGGAGACTTTTAATAACAGCTCTAATTTTCTTTGGAGTTGAAGGTCTGTTTAGGTAATTTTTCTGATCTTGACTTAATTTTGGCAAGTGGTACCTATACCTCTCTTTTAGGTTTTCCATTTTAGTTGAATATAGATTTTTAATGTATGACCTGATAATTCTCTGAATTTTCTGAGTGTCTGTGATTTTTCCCTTTTTCATTTCTAAATCTGTTAATTTGCATACTCTCTCTGCCTTTTGGTTAGTTTGTATAAGAGTTTATCTATCTTTTTTATTTTCTCAAAGAACCAAATCTTTGATTCATTGATGCTTCATATTGATTGTTTTCTTTTTTTCTATTGTATTGACTTCCACCCTAAATGTGATTATCTCAATATATGCTGAAAGGAAGCCTTGAACAAAATTGAACTGTTCTTTATGATAAAATTCTGATAGAAACCAGGAATACATGAGACATACAAAAATGTGACAATAGCAGTATATAGCTATGTCCCACATCAAATTCAGTGGAGAGAAACTTAAAGTAATTTCTCTAAAATTAGTAAGAAGACAACGCTGTTAATGCTTTCCATGTCTTTTCAGTAGAATACTCAATAGTTTTAGCTAGAGCTACCAGAAAATAAATAAAGACCAAAGGTATACAAACTCAAAAAAAGTCAAAGTGTTGCAAATTGATAAACACAATTAGTAGAGTAAATAGATACAAGATTAACTAAAAAATAATTAGCTCCTATATACAAATGGATAAAGGGCCAACAAAGAAATTCAAAAACCAACATTCTTCACATTAGGACAAAGAAGCAGCCCACAGATTGAATAAAAATTTTCATCAACTTCGTATCTGACAGAGAACTAATTTTCAAAATATATAAACAACTTAAGAAACTAGACATCAATAATCAAATAATCCAATTAAAAAATGAGGTACATACCTAACCAGGGAATACTCAACAGAAGAATCTCAAATTGCTGAGGAACAATTAAAGAAACCTGTAGCATTCTTAGCCAATTTTCTTAAGGAAATGAAAACCAAAACAACTATGATATTCCACCTAACATCTATCAGAAGGCTATGATCAAAAACACAAGGGGCTTGAAAGGATATAGAGCAAGGAGAACATTTTTCTATTACTGACAGAAGCACAAACTTGTAATCAATATGGTAGCTACTCAGAAAATAGACAATCAATATACCTCAAAACCCAGCTATACCACTCTTGTACATATACCCAATGGATGCTCAATCACACAACAAGGACACATGTTCAACTATATTCATAGCAATTTTATTTATAACATACAGAACCAGAAAATGACCTACATGTCCCTCAAATGAGGAACGGATGAAGATAATGTGATAAATTTGCACAATGGAGTATTACTTAGCTATTAAAAACAATGGCAGTTAAATTTTAAGTCAAGTAAACAGAACTAGAAAGAAAATCATGCTCAGTGAAGTAACTCAGTCTCAGAAAGACTAACATTGTTTGTACTCACATGTAAGAGCATATTAACGGTTGATCAGCTATTCCTTGGCTTCTCACCTCTGGATATAAATGTAGTGCTTTGCTGCTGTGGGGTGATCTTTATATATCAACCTATGTGTTAGACATATGACTGATGTGCTTAGTAAACTAAAATCAGCCCTAGTAAACAGCTATGAGACATTGTTTCCTTTGTACATAATTAATAAAAATTGTGCATATCTGCTTTATAATTGTTTTATTATTGATTTCATTTTATTGTCATTAACTATAATTTTAAATATTTGAACATGTTGGTATCAGTTGTCCTGATATGAAATGATCAATAAACATCTGCTTTCAAAAAATGAGTATATTAAATGTAAAGAAAAGGATAACTGTGCTACAATCTACATCTCCAGAGAGGCTAGATTAGAAGGATGGCTCAACCAGTGGAAGAATTCTTGGATCTCCCTGGGAAGGGGAAATAGAAGACATTTCATGGATTAACTGAAAGCAGACAGGGATAAGAAAGAAACGTAAGGAATCAGGTAGCAGGAAGATAGTGGGAATATTGAAAAATAAACCTGAAAAGGAGCTCATTTTTAGGTCATAGGGAAACCTGGTGGAAGGGAAATTACAAAGAAGCTACAAAGAAAGATCTCAGTTAAGATATGTAGCAGTAGCAGTTATGTAGACAGAATTGTTATTTACTGTGATTAGGCAAGTCTTTTCAGTGGATTGGAATACTAACACAGCCACAAAACCTTCTATAGTCAATTTGGCCTAAGAGTCTAGAAGAAATTGAAGAAGTGACCAATCAATGGTTGCTCCACCCTGAGACCCAAGCCATGGGACTAAGCTCATATCTAACACTTACTTCCTGGAGTACCAGGACCTAGAGGCAGGCTAGCTCAGATAGCTAGTATAAAACATAGCATGACTGAGTATAGAAAGGAAAGTTTCAGTTTAGTAAATGATGAAAACAGATGCAGACACCCACAACCAAACATTAGGCTGATCTAAGGGAATTCTGATGAAGAGTAGGAGAGAGGATTGTAAGAGCCAGAAGAAACAAGGATATTACCATAGCAATAGGCAGGAAATCAGAGTAGAGGCAGGGAGAAGGAGGGTGGAGTCAGTCAGTCTCCATTACGCCCCACCCCCCAACAAGAATGAAGAACCATGTAAGAAATCCAGGTGAACCAGGGGACAGGCCATGTGGTAGGTAGATTACTAGAATTGGGTTGAATTAAGATGAAAGAGGTAGCTAGCAATGTGCTTGAGACATAGGCCAAACAGTGTAAAATTAATGTAAGCATTTGAATTATTTTTTGGGGAAAAGCCTCTGTGGACCTTTTTTGTTTCTTTTTGGTGTCTCTTGTTATATCTTCCCTTTCATTGCTGATTGCATTAATTTTGATATTCTCTTTCTCTGCCTTTGGTGTAGTTTGGGTATTGGTTTGTCTATCTTATTAATTTTCTCAAAAAAAAAAAAACAACTCTTTGCTTCATTGTTTTATATTGTTCTCTTTGATTCAATTTTTTATTTCAGCCATGGGCTTGTTTATTTCCTGCCATCTACTTCTTCTGGGTGTGTTTGCTTTTATTGTTCTAGAGTTTTCAGGTATGCTGTTAAGTTGCTTGTGTGAGATTTCTCCAAATTGTTTACATTTGCATTTTGTGCTATGAACTTTCTTCTTTGCACTGCTTTAATTGCATCAAAAACACTGGGTATTTTTTTTATTCATTTTTATTGAATTTCAGCCAGTCTTTAGTTTCTTTATTTGTTTCTTGACCCAGTAGTGTTTTAGTTGAGAGGTTTTATTGCTATTATCCTTGAGTTTTTAGGCTTTTTCTAGTTTTGTTGTTATTGAACTATAACTGGAGGCCTCAGTGATCTGACAGGATACAAGTATTTATTTCAATTTTTGTGTGTATTTATATTTTATTTATAGACAAGTATATGGTCAATTTTCAAGATGCTTACATGGTGTGCTGAGAAGCAGGTATATATTTTGGTGTAAGTCCATTTGAGTCATAATTTCTGATAGATGCCTTATTTCTCTGTTAAGGTTTTATCTGGTTGATGACTTGTTCATTGATAAGAGTGCAGTACTGAGCTATTCCACTATTAATGTGTGGGGTTTGAGGTGAAATTTAAGCTTTTGTAATGCTTCTTTTACATATGCATATGGCCTTGTATTTGTAGAATAAATAATTAGGATTGAAATTGTATCTTGATGGAGTTTTCTTTTGATAAATATGTAATGACCTTTCAGATCTCTTTTGCCTGATTTTTAGTTCAAAGTCTATTTTTGTTAGATACTAGGATAGATACACCAGCATGCTTTTTAAGTCCATTTGATTGAAAGTCCTTTCCCAACCCTTTACTTTGATGTTGTGCTTGTCTTTAAAGTTGGTCTGTGCTTTGAATGGATTCTGTTTTCTTATCTATTCTCTAAGTCTGACTATTTTTATAGGGAAATTGAGACCACTTATATGAAGAAATATTAATGACAAGTGATTGCTAATTCCTGGATTTTTTTTTTTGGTAGTATATTATGTGTGTTTCTCTTCTTTCAAATTTCTTAGTGTGGGCTTATTTATTTTTTTGTGTTTATTGTGTGCATCTAAATTCCTTGGGTAGGAGTTTTTTTTCTAATACTTCCTGTGGTGCTAGATTTTTGGATAAATATTGTTTAAATTATATTTGATCATGAAATGTTATCTAAAGTGATTGAGAGTCTTTATTTGTACAGTAGTCTGGGATGGCATCTGTGGTATCTTACTCTCTACATAATATATGTCCAGAACATCTGGCCCCCATAGTCTCATTTGTGAAGTCACGTGTTATTCTGATGGGTCTGTTTTTATCTTACTATGTCTTTTTCCTTTGTAGCTTTTAATTTTGTTTTGTTCTGTTCTGGATGTCTACTGGTTTATTATGTTGCAAGTAGAATATTTTGAGGGGTCTAGTATATTTGGTGTTCTGTAGACTTTTTGTATCTTCATAGGAATTTGCTTCGTTAGGTTGGGAAAGTTTTCTTCTATGATTTCCTCTAATATATTCTGTACCTTTGATCTGACATTCTTCTTCTTGTATTCCTATTATTATTATGTTTGGTCTTTTCATTATGTCTCACATTTCCTGAACATTTCAGTTATGACTTTTTTGACTTCAGTGTTTTCTTTGACTAATGAATATATTTTGTCTATTAGGTCCTCCACAATTCTGTCTTTTGCACTATGACGTTTATTCTTGAATCTGTATTTTCCTTTCTTTACTCAGGTTCTTCGTTTCTAGCACTACTTCAGTTTATGTCCTTTTTATGTCTTCTATTACAATGTTCAATTCTTGAACTGTTTTCTTCACCTGTTTTATTTTTTACCTGCCTTTAAGGAATTTATAGATACTTCTATTTTTTTTTCTTTTTCTCTATATTTAAGGGAGTTGTTTTTTTTTTTTTTTTTTTTTTTTTTTTTTTTTTTTTTTTTTTTTTTTTTTTTTTTTTTTTTTTTTTTTTTTTTTTTTATGGTTTTTTTTTTTTTTTTTTTTTCTTTTTAACTTTCTCTTTACAGTTATTGGTAAGGTTGTTTTCTTTTTCTATATTGAAATTCTCAGCTCTTTCTAATGTTGATATGCTAGATTCTGGTGGTACCATATTGTTCTTTATGTTGTTGAGTGTATTCTTGCACTAGCACCTACCTATCAGTTTCTCCAATAGAGGCAAACATTTTGTCTATTTCAGGGAGCTGTTTTTTGTCTAATAGGTACTCTTGCTGCAATTGGAACTTTTGGTATTCCCCTGACTGGGAGGAGGGTCTGGATCAAAATAGTATTTCTGGCTTTTTTTTCCCTTAATAGAATTGTACTTGCTTATTTCAACTTGTCCCCAGAGACTTTGCTGTTGTTCTCTGTGCCTTCAGGATGCTTCAAAGAGAACTAGCAGGACTCTGTGCTAAGAGGCAAGTCCACCATCTGACCCCTAACCACACCTTATACTCTACAGTCTGAGGAGGGGTGGTACGAGGGGAATTTGCTAGAGGTGGTCCTGCTTTCTGCCTGAAACTCTTATGAGGAAGCCCACTGAAGTCTGTCACTAAATTATTTTTAGTGTAGATGAAGTAAGATCAATAAGGTAATATCATCAGGAACAAAAGGCATTACTCCTGTACTAGTCCACACTGAAAAAGTATTCCAGAAGTCACACACTTTCTTATTCAACAATTTAACTATAGTAATAGAGGATAAAATTTGAAACTTTATACCATTATTACATAAGAAGTACAGTCAGTGCTTTTTCTGAATACCAAATATACAGCAAGCCTATTATATTTGTCCAAGAAAAGGCCTGGTTGGTCGTCATTTTCTGAAAAACTATCTCTGAGTCTTGAGAAGCCTGTTCATAAAAGAGACTTGGAAGATAATGGAGTGTCTAATAAAATGATTTACTTTGAGAACACACTAGGTAATGTTTAATGTGATTTACAATGTGAGCTGCTCTACTATAGCAAGCTATAACGTGATTTAGCGTGACAATTGCTGAAAAAGACTGTGCAAAGATGTGACTTACAGTGGGTAATGCAGATCAAACTGTAGCACCCTGGTCTGTGACAAGGATGGACACTTTGTAAGCAAAAACTTAGAATAGACAAATGACCTATGAACATACTCTGACAAACATTCAAGTGAAAATTTTTTTTATAGTTGTAAAGGCATCCAGCATGCTTACTTTCCTAAGAATTACAGCTCTGTGTTATTGTTGTTTTATTAAACAGATTCAGCTCTGAGCATATGCTTTCTTTCCAAGTTAGCATCTGTCTACTCTTGTTTTCTGTGTTCTAGTGGCATATTTTTCTTATTTCATGATAATGTACATTTTTCAAATTTGCTTTATGTCTAATTTTGGTGGGACACATTTTTCTTCTACATGAATTTTATATTAGCAATAAAGACCAATATTGAGAAACTACCATTTAAATGTAAATTATGCTCCTTGATTATAGGCCATGTCAATAAATATATAAATATAGATGCTTATAATTTAACCTATACTTTTAAGATTTATGTTGGTATGTTTATTCACATTTTTATAAATGTGTATACATGAGTACATAAAACACTTATATGTAATCAGAGACTTATATAACAATATATGTACATTTTTGAGCTTTTCTAACTCCAATATGATTTTGAAAAAAACTTTGTTCTCATTATCTATAATATAATCATATTATAGATAGATATAAATGTAAAGCAGTTCTTTATTTCTAGAAATGTATCTTAGAATGATGTAGATCTACTACAATAAAATATGGGTAACACTTTCTTTGGTCTTTAGTTTAACAGTTTTGGGGAAATTTTTTTTCTTTTTAACTATTATAGGTGAGTTTTTTGTATTCCATTTTTAAAATGACTGGGGAGTTTTATAACAAATTTGTGTTTGTCTCTAATGCTTTTTTCCTATTCCCATATTTTTCTGACTGGGTATGTCAACTGGACAAAAACTATATTATCTGAAAGAGGAGGACAGCATCAACTTAGAAAAGGGCTCTATAAGTTCAAACTGCAGGGCATTTTTTAATTAATGATTGGCAGAGGAGGCTCTAGACCATTAAGAGTGGTTAAACCATTTAGCTAGTTGTTTTGGGTTCTCTAAAGGGACAGGTTGACCACCCATAGGGAGCTAGCCAATAACTAGCACCCCTCTTTAGCTTCTGCTTTAGCTCCTGCCTCCAGTTCCCTCCCCTATTTAAATTCTAGCTCTAACTTCCCTCAGTGACAGACTGAAAGTGTACAGTAAAATAAATCCAGTCATTCAAAGTTGTCCTGGTTATGGTATTTGATCACAGAAATAGTAACCCTAACTACATCTATAATCTGGGTTACTCTAGCATTGTGTTCACTGATCTTTTAGTGATGTAACAGAGCCAGGAATTTTAAGAATCAATGTTCTACCTTAGTATACTTTATTCTCTGTCATCTCTGTTTATCAGTTGCAAATCTCTCTATTTGCCATTTTTACATGGTTTCTTATTTTTCTGTCTTACTCTTTGTTCTTTTACCACATCAATTTTATTTTTCACATAATTTTGTAGCAATTTCTTTGGTTTTTGCTTTTAATATCTGATTGCCATAGTATTCTGCACATTTGGAGGCAAGTGGATCACAAATGTAGGAGATGTTCTATAATTTCTTGGACACTGGAAGTTTGCAATATTTTTGAAAAAAGACTATGGGAATATGCCTATGGATGGAGTTAGACTAAGATCAAACCTTTACCTCTCTCTCATCTCCCCCCGAATATAGTGTCCCAGTCTCATCCCTGACAAACCAATTGCTAAAGCCTCCTTTTGTCTCTTACACCTCTCTTCAGTGGACTGCATAGAACTTTTTCAATATATTTTCTTCCTCCCTACCATGGTTTTGACAAAAACACAACATTAGCATGCACTTCATATGAACCCACAGACTCCTGTGATCAGGAAAACAAGTAGCTAGCTGGAGATCTTTATCTTCTCCACTCCTCCAAGTGCAATCCTAGCCTCATCTCCAGCTCTGTAGTAAAAGGGCTGTTGCTTCTCATCCCATATTTCTCACATTACCAGGGGACTAAATAATCAGTTTCTTGTTAACCACTTTGATTTTCTTCCTCTTGTAAAGCTTCTAAATCACCAAAAATCAATCCCATTGCTAAATTTCAGGTTTTACTACAAATAAACACATTTTATTTGGAATCTTTATTCCCACACATATGAACACCCCAAAATATTTTTCTACCAGTCAATACACAGCTGCTCTTCTTTCTTAAGAACTAGACAGCAAACAGAAACAAAAGAATAAAACATCCACTCAACAAAGACAGGACCATATGTCAGCATCTATAATTATAATCTTCAAAATCCCAGATGCGTGAGTGTAAGTGTAAAATAATATTCAAAATATCTAGGACACCAGTAGAATCCTGCAACCCTCCCAAACCCTACCATCAACATTACAACCTAGTACAGAACCAGAAAAATAATAAAATCTTTTGTAAAAATAAAAATAAGTAAATAGCAAAAAATTCTGTGAACACTAAAAAAAAGTGGAATATAATTATTCAAGACATGAAAGTAGAAGTAAAAACAAAAAATTGAGAAAAATATGAAAATGAAAATTTAAAACTTTGAAGAGAAGTCTCAGAGGCAAGTTTCTTCAACATAATACAAAAATTAGACAATAGAACTTTGACCCTGAATACAGAATAAAGAAAAAATATATTAATCTGTCAAAGAGAATGTTAATCTAAAAATTTTTCTGATATGGAACCTCCAGAATATTTGGAAGACTAAAAAATAAAAATTGTTATAGGAATAAAGAAAGGAAAGGAACACAGGGCCAATGCAGAGAAAAGTATTTTTAACAAAATCTTAGAAGAAAAATTATATATTGACCATCACACACTGATAGAGATTTCAATACCCCACTTTCATCAGTAAGGAGGACATCCAGACAAAAATTAAATAAACTGATACTGCAGCTGATCATTGTTATAAATCAAATGGATCTAACAGATATTTACATAACCTTTTATCCAGAGAAAAATAATATAGGTTCGTTTGTGCACAACATGGAAGATTCTACAAAACTGATCACATACACTGGCACAATACAAGACTCAAAAGATAAAATAAAATCCAAATAACACCCTGCATACTTTGTTACCACCAATTGCTTAAGGCCAGATATTATCAACAACATCTGAAATGTTGTTGAAAACATTTCAGAAATAAAAAATCATGAAGTTTTCAAGCCAGGAAAACTGTAAAACTTTCTATTCAATAAATTATGAGTAAAGACTGATACTAAAAATGAATTAAGGACTTTTAGAATTGAATGAAAATGAAAAACAAATATACACATACTTATGGGAAATAGTGAAGGTTATTCAAAGTGCATTTACCAATATATGCCTACATTTAAAAATAAATGAAAAGATCTCATTCTAGAAAATTAACAGCATAGCTGAGAACTCAACATCTAAGAAAACCTGCAAAGATGATATAGCAATAAATTATTAAACTGAGGACTGAAATCAGTAAAAAAGAAACAAAAAGAAATAAAAAAGAAGGAAGGAAGAAAGAAGGAAATAAATAAATTAAGAAAGAACAAAGAATAATTGAAACTAAAAACTGTTTTTTGAAAATCTCAGACTTATTCAAATTCACTAAAAGAAAAACGAATATTCAAATTAATAAAACTATAAAAGTAAACAGGAGCATAAAACAAACATCAAGACATCCATAAAATTATAAGGAGATGTTTTAAATATGTGAATTTCATCAAATTGAAAAATTCAAAATAAATGTATGTTTCTTGATAAAAATTATTTATTGAAGTTAAATATAGATCACATAAGCATTCCACACAGATCTAGAACCATAGTAAACTGAAGTAATCATTATTTGTCTACTGTCCAAAAAATGCCCGAGGACAGATGGTTTTAACACAGAATTATTCCAGATTTCTAATCAACAGTTAAAGTCAATAGTATTCATGTTTCTATCTATACAAAATAATAATAAAAAGAAAAAAAGTGTAGCAAAATATTTCTGGAGCAGACTAGCCACAAGATCTGTAATAGCAATCCCAAAGTAGCACACAGAAGCTTGTATTAATTTTATGCAGATCAATTTATGGCTCTGGCATATTGCTAGCTAGCTCTTGCTTTTAAACTAACCCACAAGTCTTATCTTGTTCAGCCATGCAGCTGGCATCTTTTCTGAGCAGCATTTGAAATTCTTCCTTCTATGTCTGCTGGCATCTCATCTTGCCGACATCTCTCTGGCATGTCTACCCTGCTGTTTCTGTTCCCAGAGTTTGTTTAGTCTGGTGGTTGTGTTCACACTCCCTGTCTGCCTCCAGCCAATTAGCATTTTTATTAAACCAGGAGGTGAGATAATTATTTACAATGTACCAACATAATTTTACTCCATTTGCACATTTTGTCTTTTTAAAACAAGCAAAACACCAAATCTAATATTAGTTTTCCCATTATCTATAACAATTCATAACCAGCACTATAAACAAACACAAATATTCATCATCTATTTTTGGGAATGTACATATAGTTCTCTAGGCCACTGTCTGCTGAATTTGAGTGCTAGCAATCCCATGGGGATCCAAAGAAAAATTTAGGATTATTGACAAGTCTTTAGTAGAGAAGTCTATAAGACTAGGTCATCTCAGCCAGTCTCCATGAAGTTGTTTTAGATGCAGAGCTCAGAGGAAACTGCAACAGAGGTGCTCTGAAATGCTGACTCACCTGGGTCTTCTGTTTCCCTGAGGTCTTCCAGGGGATCTTCCTCAACCAAACCTTATTTTTTTTTAACCAGGAATAAATCCACAGTCTCTTGTTTTCTTTAGAAATAAAAAGAAAACCACTTCTCCAAAGCACCATATCTTTTGATTTCAATTTTAAAGCCAACTTACTTACAAAATATATGGGTTTAGTTAATCTAACAGTATTTACAATCAATTGTTTTCAGCAGCTTTAACTACTTCCTTTTCAGCCAAAAAAGCTTAAAGACAATATAATAGCATAAACTATCTAGAACTCTTTGTATTTTCTATTTTTACATGGCTTATCAGTATTTCTTTTTACTATTTCTTTTTTAAGGACTTCATATGTTTTATTTCCTCTCTCAAGTCTATGTATATTTTTAAACACAATCTAAACTATTTAGAAGTTTCTAGAATCTGACTCTACTGTACATCTCTTATCTTTTTTCTGTTTCTAGCCCACCTTTGCTTGGGTAGGGCAGTTGACTGCACCCAACTCTCTCTAGTTCTTTCTGTTTCTGACCACATCTGTAATCTATCCAGGTGTGGCTAAGGATTAAAGACTTCACTTGGGTGGCTGGCAGGCTCCACCCAGTTCCTAGTCTAGCTTCATAGGATTTAGCTTTATAGCAGAGATATGGGTAAGTTCCATGATTACTACTCTAGGGAATTTTGGGGTCCATATAACCACCAAGTAAAGCATTGTCATATGCTTCTCATGAATGTCATTTAAGGCTGAATCAGGAAATCTCTCTCTAAAAATTCAAGCCTCTGCTTGTCTCCAGTAAACAGAGCTATTCTAACAAAATATCATTGCCACTAAGAAGCTATCCTTGACTCTGTTCACCTTTTGTCCTTATGAACAGAAACCTTCAATCCACCACATACAATTCTTTGCTTACATTAAGGCTCAGGAACTGGCCTTGCTGCATCTTAAACTGCACTCCAAAAGCCTGAAATTTTGTAGCCCAGGTCTACATGCCTCACTGGGGCATCTCTGTTACAGGGCTCATGTGAAAGACACAATAAAGAAGCTGCTTTTGCCTTCAATTTTGTGCTGTAGAAAACATTTCATTCTCTCTCCAGTTTTATGTCGGTATATGTCACCCACTTTGGGCCACTATTTGTAATAAAATGTTTCTGTCATGGACTAGCCTTAAGATCTAGACTAACAGTCCCACAGTAAAACACAGAAGCCTGTCTTAATTTTATACTGATTAGCCTATGGCTCTGGCATATTGCTAGCTAGGTCTTGCTCTTAAACTAACCCATAATTTTTATCTTGTTCATACATGTGGCTAGGTATCTTTTTTCAGCAGCATTTCAACTTCTTTCCTCTGTGTGTGCTGTCATATCCTCTC
The DNA here is from genome assembly GCA_004025045.1 of Sigmodon hispidus. NCBI lineage: Eukaryota > Metazoa > Chordata > Mammalia > Rodentia > Cricetidae > Sigmodon > Sigmodon hispidus. The sequence goes on from PVIH01001316.1 coordinate 164,876, forward strand.
ACTGGTGTCTCTCTGGCATCTCTTCCTTGCTCTTCAAGTTCCCAGAATTTTCTTAGTCTAGTAGCTGTGCCCACACTCCTAGTGTGCCTCCAGGCAATCAGCATTATTTATTAAACCAGTAGGTGGGACAATTATATACAATGTAACAACATAATCCCACTATAAAAAATAAGCATTGTCCAATTCATTTTAGGAGTTCATAGTTATCAAGATACTTAAAACACATGAAAACCCAACAATAACAACAACAACAATGAGAAACAGAATTAAAGATCAACTTTCCTCATGAACTAAGTTGCAAAATTATTCAATAAAATACTTGCAAACCAAATTCAATATCATATATAAATGCTGAAGGAAGTCTTTTATGTCCAAGTAAGCTTTATTCTTGAGATTCAGGTATAGTAAAACATATGTTAACTGATAAATGTTATTAATCATAAAGAGAGAGATAAATAAAACATGTAATCATCTCATTAATTAAAAAAAGGTTTTGGAAAAAAGATAAAAACCTTTATTACAAAAGTTCTGGAGGGCTTTGGAATACAACAGACCTGCTTAAACATAGTAAGGCAGCTTATACTGAAATCACAGCCATCATAAATTTAAGTGATGAGAAAATCAACATAATTCCACTAAAATAAAAAAACAAGGTTTCCCACAACCTACTCAATATAGTGAGTATTTGTATTTGTAGATGATATGACAGTTTTCAAAAATGACCATAAAATTTCTAACAGGAATCTTCTACAGCTGATAAACACTATTAGTGAAGTACCTGGATATAATGTTAATGCATAAATATTAATATTCCTCCTATATACACATAATCAACTGAGAAAAAAATCAGGGAAACAGAACTTTTTATATTTGCCACAAATTATATAAAATATATAAAAACAATTAACAGAATTACATATTGAAAACTTCAAGTCATTGGAGAAATTTAGAAAGATATATGAATGTGGAGAGATTACATGCTCATAGACTAGTAAGATTAACACAGTATAAATTTTCATCTTACCAAAACCAATTTACAGATTCAATGAAATTTCTATTAAAATTTCAACACAGTTATTCATAGACCATCAAAGGACAGTTTCACCTTGATATGGAATGCCAAAATACCAGGATAATTAAGACAATGTTTAGTAATGAACAGTTAGATAAATCACCATCTTCAATTTTAAGTTGTTCTGCATAGCTGTAGTCTAAATGCAATATGATACTGGCACAAAAAAGACACTTTTGTCAGTGGAATTATTTTGATTTTCTTATCACTTGATGATGGTTGTGATTCTACTATAAACTGCCTTACTATGTTTAAGCGTATCTGTTTTATTCCAAAACCCTCGAGAACTTTTGTAATGAAGGTTTTTTGTCTTTTTTTCCAAGAACTTTTTTCAATTAATGAGATGATTCCATGTTTTTATCTCTCTGTTTATGATTAATAACATTTATCAATTGACATATGTTTTACCATATCTGAATCTCAAGAATAAAGCTTACTTGGACATAAACCCATATAACTCTGGGCCCTTGAAATATAATGAAGAAAAGAATGTATCTTCAACAAATTACTCGGGTCAAACTGAATATCTGCGCATAGAAGAAACTCAATTGATCAAAACCCAACTCCAAATGGATCAAAGAGCTCAACTTAAAACCAGAAACACAGAACCTGATAGAAAACAGTGAGAGTATAGCCTTAAATTCATGGACACAATATAAAACGTTTTGAATAAAACACTGTTATCAGAGGCACCAAGATCAGTCATAAATGAGTCCTCATTAAGTTGAGAAGCTTCTAAGGACACCATCATTTAGACAAATAATCACCCACAGAATGAAAATATATCTTTAACAATAAATATCCTATAGGGGGCTAATATCCAAGATATAAAAAGAACTGAAAATAACAGATGTCAAGAAAACAATGCATAAAATTGGGTACAATTTTAAACAGAACTCTCAGTAGAGAAAACTAAAATGTCTGAGAACAATTAAAAAAATGTACACCATCTTTATCCAACAGAGAAATAAAAATCAAAAATAGTTTGGATTAAATTTATAGTTGACATAATAGCTATGATCAGCAAAAATGCCAGGTCATACTAGGGAAGAATAGAAGCAGAATACTCATGAATTCCTGGTGGGTATCCAAATTCATGCAGTCACTTTGGTAATCAGTGAGTATTTCTCTGGAAGATCACAATCAACCTACCTCAAAATCCAAATATAGCTCTCTTGGGCATATAGCCAAAATATGCTTCATCTTACTAAAAACCATTGCTAAATCATGTTTATTACTGCCCTATTCATATTAGAGACAAACTGGAAACAACCAATATGGCCCTACACAGAAGAATAGATTCAGAAAAATGTAACATATTTAATCAATAGAGTATTAGTCAGTCATTTAAAACAAATAGCACAATGAAATTTGTAGGCAAATGTATGAAACCAGAAAAAAATTATCCTAAGTAAAGCATCCCACATCAAGAAAGTTAAATATGCTATGTATTTATTATCTGTAAATATCAGCTTTTAAATTAAGTAATAACCAGGCTACAATCTATAGAATCACAGAAGGTACAGAGTAAAAGATTAGAGGGAACATATAGGTCTTCTTAGAAATTGGAAATAAAAACAATAGACTGAAAACAGTGGGTTTTTTCAAATAGAATGCTCAAGTAGAAGGGGAAAGGACATTGTAAATTGAAAAAGGAGAGACACAGCTAAAATTTGCCAAATAGTGAAGGAAATAGGGTGTCAACTGGCGATCACTTGTTTCCAAACAAAGCTTTCAGTACTGGGCTAGAATTACATCTATTTGAGCAGTAAGCCATGGAGCCCCTTGGATTTTCTAAAACAACCAAGAATATTTTCAAGACTATAGGTCTCTTACCACAAACTGACAGTAAGACCTCATTGTAGAAGTCAGCACCTACACAACTCACTAAACATGGAAATGGTGACCTATTTTCTACTGTATGTAGCCTTAATTCCCCAGGATGTGATGTCTTTGATATAGAAAGTTACTCTGCATGCTATCAAAAGAAAAATGCAAATATCAACCTATCAAAAAATCTTTAATCTACAATGCTGTTGTGCCTTCAAAATATGCCAGGATTTGATGAGACAAAGTTTGTGTAAGTTTCTAATCAATAACTAATTTTAGACCCACTGCAGAAAATAATACCATACCTGACACTCTTTGGGGGACCAAGTACCAGAGTTTTAATAGGGTAAAAACACAGGATAAAACTAAATAATATTGGTTTTAAAATAAGAAAAAAAACATAGTCACAAGATGATTCCTATTGAAATTCTGCTATTCTTATATGCCTTTGGTTTTTCCTGCAATGATTAGGGTGCTTCTTCCTACAACAGATGGGAATAAATGTACAAACCCAGACATTAGACATAGTGAGACATCATGGAATAGTCAGTCCTAAATATGATGTTTCCTTCATATCCTTCCCCTGAGAGATTGTAAGACCCAGAGTGGATGAAGTATGTCAAGAAAACAAGGCACTTTAAACCAACATGATCAAAGCTCATATAAACTTACAGAGTCTTATGTCTTCTTACAGGCTCTTTCCCTTCTGTTGGATTTTCCTTATCAAACTTTGATGTGATAGGTTTTTTATGTTATTATACTGTATTTTGTTATATTTCAATAATAAAAAACAGAGTGAATGAGTACAAACTTAGATAATAGGAAAAATGTTAATAATTGGCCCATAATTTATACCTGGTAGGAGGGAAAAAGTCAGTATTCTTCACTGGGCTAACACTGGGTGTACAAATCACTTCGGGAAGGGCTCATGTTCAAGCCTTATATTTAACACCCAAAAGTTGCCTAAGTTTTTTTTTTTTTTTGTACTTTTATTTGGCTACAGATTGGTGTTTAGAGTGTTGTTTTAACTTGGTTTCTTGGTTTGGGATAATTTTGTTGTTGTTTTGACTTTTGTTTATTTTATATTTTTTTAGAAAGAACTTAATGTTTAGAGGATAGGGAGTGTATAAACAAGAAATTAAGGAAGGGAAAGAATTTCATCAAAATATAATTAAATTCTAAGTTGTAGAAATAAGCATTAATGGAAGATCGAGTTCAAGTAACAGTTTCAGTTTTCATGAGCTGTCACCCTTGTTAGGGTAGGATTTTGGTGATATAGCTGTCTTTGAGTCATTTTTGATATACCAAGTAATCACTCATCCATATTCTTGTAAGTAACCTCAGAAAAAAATTCCTATTCCAAAATCAATCAGTTAATCAATAAATCAATACGGAAGAAAGGAAGAAAAAGAAATGATGATGTTGTCATTCAACTCAAGTTTCAAAACACCATTAAAGTGAAATTACAATATTTTAGATCTATATTTATTGCTTCTATCTTACTGTTTGCTTCTGACCTTTATATTTACATATATCATCATTTTTATCCTATATTGTTCATTTTAGAAAATAGATTTTATATAAATGACTATTATAAGCCATCGAATAAATACTGCACTGATGTACCTTCAGCATTATGTAGTGTGGGTTTGTGCCTTTCATAAGCCTCTGAAGCTTCATAATATCTAATATAGGTCAAATATGCCAGAAAGATCAAAATGACATGGGCTTTAAGCCTGTGGAGTGTCTGAAAGAGGAGCAGGGCTCTTTCCAAAGCCTCTTCTCTCCAAGAGGTTCTCCTTGTGCTTTGTTATTTAAAATGCTACAGTATTTTTCCAGCTGAAAAACTTTCAGTTTCTGAAAGTAAGAATCTACTAAAAATAAGAGACAAGAAGGGTAAAATTATTTTTCTAGTGGACCCATTATCTTGTGTAATTGAGTCTGTACCTTAATAGAAAAAGACCCTGAAATGTGAAAGATTAGGTTATTCAAGGACAATGACATGTTTTGTCTGTGGGCAGGACAATCTATAGAGACATAGCTCAGTTCAGTTGAATTTCACATATAGCATCATCTTCTATATATAAAACCTTGTACCAGTAGACATAGAAGAGTTTCAAATGTCAGAATATATGAAAGTGGATTTTTTTCTATTAATCAGATAAAAGGGCAATTTGCGATCTTTTTCCCTGAGCAACTCTGCCTAGCTTTGGGGTGTTCAGAAACTAGTCTTCTATTACTGAAGGTGAAAAAGCATTATGAATACCAGGGGAAATTTAAGGAAATAGAATAATAAATGTGCCATGGTCTTTGCTCTGCATTCATGATTAAGATGCCCTCTCTTATGATGTAGTTGTTACAACAGAGTAAACTGATTATTTTAAAGGGTGTTGAGTGTGTTCTGTGAGCAGTAACTTGTAAAGAAATAGTGGTTCTCAGAGATGGACAAGGGAGTATCTATTTTTGCCTGGCTTTATTACATAATTGGAATTAATAATAATAAAAATATTACAAATATTTCATTGTTTTTGGCATTTAGATAAGATAACAGCTGTTCATAATGTAGCCCTAGAAGACACATATATTCTCAGCTCTGATGTATTTCAACTACCTGTTCACATGGGGTGCTAGAGAGTATTTGAGTTAGCCATTATCCTAAAGAAACTCAGTCATGTGAAATTATAGTTAGAAACTTGATTGTGTTTTTTCTTATAAGCAAACCTTCAGACTAGAAGTCTTTGTTATATTTAGTAGACTAAAGAAAACTTTAAAATATCAATAAAATTCACAAAATTATAATATCATGTTCTTTAAATTAATGTGGATATATACCTTTATACAACTAAGATAATCATATACTACTTGATGATTTTATGTATTTTCAGTAGAATAATAAAATTATTTTGCATATAATTTCATACTTTAATAACAATTTTCTCATACTCTAACAATAGTTTCAAATTAACTGCTTATTGTACCTGTATTATATCACTCCTACCTTCTACATAAAAATGCTTTCAATATTTTTGCCTAAAGTCTACTAATGAGTGAGTACTTCCCCTGATTGTCCTTCTTGGTTTGTGAGACCTCGCTCAGGAGGATATTCTCCAAACCCATACATTTGCTAGCAAATTTTAATATATCAGTTTTTTTCTTACTGGTAAGTAGTACTCCATTGTAACACACACACACACACACACAGAGAAAACAAAACAAAACTTTTGGTTTGACTGTAGAAAGGTTGCTTAGTGGAAATTTGTGGTGGCCATAGTGCATCCGTGAGAATTAGCTGTGACCTACTGTGCTTTCTTTATCTGTAGCTGAGCCTAACCTAGCTTGAGAAGCTTTAGATTTTACATTTTAAGTTTCATGTATTTTAGAGAAAACAGAAGTTTTATTACTGTGCGGGGGTTTTGTTATCTATTATGAATGTTTTGCTTTTTTATATAATGTTTGATATTGATTTTCCAAAAAAAAAAATAATAAAAAATTAGAAGGATGGTACTGCGATCAGCACAGTGGAAAAACTGCTTTAAATAGCATTTAATCTTATAATTTATTATAAAATGTTTGCATGAAAAATTAGCTGTTTTGCTCATAAATTTACAATGTTGATTCTCCTTGGTTCCTAGCTAATAGGTTAAATACGGTATTTATAATGATATGTTATTAAAGTATCCAGTATTAGTAATAGGTCAATATATTTTATACTTAAGTACTCAGGCTGATTCAATATACAACTTGACTACAAAGAAATTTATTTAATATTTTAATTTCTAATTTAACATATAAAGCAATAGACAGTTTGAACATAGTATGGTGAATCAGAATGGCACTCAGAGACTCATATATTTGAGTTTTCGTCATCAGTTAGTGGAATTACTCGAGAATGAAAATAATCTGTGAACTTGTTTGTGAAAGTTGCCACTGAGATTTAGCTTTGAGAATTTAAAAGACCAAGTGAGGCCTGCTGTCTCTCTTTTCCTGCTATCTGAGAATCAGGATACAGAACTCTCAACTACTTCTCTAAAAATGTTTCTGTTGCATCCTACCATGCTTCCCACCCTAGTGGTATTGAACAAAACCTCTGAAATAAAAGCAAACCAAATTAAATGCTTTCCTATATAAAAGTTTCCTTGGCCATGGTGTCTCCTCACAGCAATAGGTTATTGACTAAGTCATGTGTCATTAAATTCTCCTCCACACTAATTTGCTCATGTCGCCGGACCTCTGACTCAACATTATAACCTTTCCATAGCCTTCTTTATATTTTCATGTTGCATGTGTACTTTGAAAAAAGACAGAGAGAAGGGAAAGAGAAGAAAATGGAAGAGAATGGAGAAGAGAGAAAACTGAAGGGAAAAAGTGAAAAAAGTATATTTTGAATTATACTAATGACATATTTTTTATTATAGAACTTTATAATGTGTTCTACTTGACATTTTCTAGATTTATGGTTATAAAGTCAAAGTTCTGAATCTTTCACATGGGTCAAACACCATATTTGTTAGCTGTGATATCTCAGTTTAGAAAATGTCAAAACGATCAGGCTATTCTTGAGGCCCACTTGCTTTTGAAACTTTCTCATTTGTAAATAATTGTCTTCATTCTATTTTTTCTACTTTGATTTCTTTGGAAATTATATTCTTCTAGTTATTTTTCTTTCCAAAACATCTAGTAGAAATAATTAAAAGGCATTATTCTGGTTCACATTTCCAAAAGGTAGAGTCTTTAAGTACAAACATGTCCTACTGAATCAGAAAGCAGAAAATATAGGAATATGAGCACTTATCTAGCTTCTTCCTATTTTGAATTTTATCTGTTGGGGCCTCCAAGTCCCTTAGTCAAAGTCACTCAACACTCAAAGAGGAATTTCTCTCTCTTGAAAAATTTTAAATACCTACCACACACACAGAGACATACTTCAACAATCTCCTAGGTGATTCTAAACCTTATCAAGTTTACCATGTAGATCACAGTTACAATACACAGGACACACAGAGGAGGAAGATATAAATCTTTTCTATGGAAAGGTTCTGCATAAATTATTTAAATTCATAAAATTTATTTTAATTTAAAGCATGTAGTTCTCCTATTCATGCCTATGAATTCATTATTTGTGAAGATGACTGTATTCAAAATAACTTAGAAATTATACTTTTTCAAACCGCACACAGTAAACTTTCACCTCTAAGGCCAGTTTTCTTTTTTTTTTTTTTTATTCTTGACTCCTTCAGACCTTGGATACCCTTACTAAAATATGCAAAAAAGTTCTTGCATAAAAAGCATATCTACAGAATTTATTCATAGTTTGAAATATGAAATAGACAAATTTAGAAATATGTATCATGATTTCCAGTGAAAATATATTCTTATATATGTAGATATATAAGATGTAGAATCCTAGTGGAAACACACAATTGCTCTTCTCTTTGAAGAAGTAGTCAAATTAAGTTTACTGTGGTGGGGAGACATATTCCTTTTTACGGGTTATGTGTGTGTGTGTGTATGTTTATGTTTTGAATTAATTTATTCACCCACTATCATTCAATGACATAAGATTGTTTTTTGGTTAAAGTCCACTAATGAGTGAGCACATCTCCTGCTTATCATTCTGGGTTTATGAGACCTTGCTCAGGAGGATATTCTCCAAATCAATCTATTTGCCTGAGAATTAATCAGAATTCCATAAAATTTATATATATATATATATATATATATATATATCCAGAAATTGAGTTGAACACCAGCATCCGTACTCTGAGTCTAAAGGTTTGGTATCAGATGCCTTCAGTTCCTGCCACCATGACTCACTGTACACATGTGAATGATAAAACGGTAATTTAAACTGCTTTTTACATAACAAAAGTAAGCAATTTTTATATACTTTTTTACTCTATACTTTTCTCTTTAATATTTTAGTTTCTACCAATGTTTATCTCCACAAATACAATTTTTTTTCTGTGATTACTAAAGTTTATTATGAACTAGAAAAAGAAGCTTCAGTCAAACACCCACAACCAATAATTGATCTGAGCAATGTGATTTAGAGAGCAACAAAAAGAAAAAAAAATATAAAGCAATTTAAGTGGAGCCAATATTTTATGAGAAATACATATGTTATAAGAAATACTAAGACTTGTTTGTGTTCTGATATATTTTGGAAAAAGATAGCTCTGATCTTCATTATTTGATTGCATCATTATATTTAATAAAATATACATGATGTGGTATACTTATCTATCCATCTCTCAAAATTATAATTTTTAATTCTATCCAATAACATTTAACAAAATATTTAGACCTGCATATGTATGAGTCTGCATATATTAATAATTTTTCTAAGCTATTCTATAGAATGTCTTAAAATAATATAAAAATAAGTTTGCATATGTAATTTTCATGTAGAAAATTAACTATTAATCTTACTATTAATAAAACTTGGGTTCTTATTTGATTTTAAAAATATAAAACTGTTTTTTTTAAATACTTCGATGTTTTATCGATAGTTTTTGGGATTGCTGTTATTGTTTGTTCTTTATTATATCTATTTCTGGACATTTTGTTACTTTCTTAACTCTATTTAGCATGTGTTTGAAGCCTTATATTATACATTTTCTCTATTTCTCAGTAGCTGTAGACCTTCAAATAAAATATTAATTAAGAAATATTGAATGAAACAGTTCCCAAACTCATCAGAAGCTTATAAACTTTATAGGTAGTTGTGAGATGTGAGGCAGATGATATAGCAGCGGCAAAGTTTGTCCTCTATTATATATGCCAGTAAAACTGTGAGGAATGTGAGGATTACTGAAAAGACTGGACTATTAACATTGTTTTAAGTACTGAGGTTGTTTTTTGCTGCAAACTTGGATAAAGTTCACAAAGTCAGAACAAGAGATTAAGCTAAAAAGAGTTTCTGTTTTGCTTTGATTTCTTTTGTAACAAGCATGATTATTTGAGAGGGAAAATCTTTATTTTAATATATTCTAAAAGACTAATTGTTTCATTAGAAGACTAGGGCAAGAATATTTTTTAATTTTGTTCTGACTTCCTTAAGAAAAAATCCACTTCTTTCAGTACAACATATTTGTAAATTATATAAAGCTTACACACAAGGCGAATTTTCCATATGTTTAATTAGAAAAATCTATTAGTAATAAAAATTATTATTGAGAAATTCTAGTGCTAAATAAAATAAACATTAAAGGTCTATTTTGTGTGTACTTAAGGCTCACCTCCTAGAGGAGGAAGCATGACCGGATGTAGATATTTTTCTAGATTGAATAACTGTTTCATGCTATGAAAGAATATTTTCCAGTGGCTCCTCATTATTTGCTTGAGCATCATTTTTATTTCGAATTTGGAGGAAATTCAGCAAGGATGCAATACATGTCTACAATAGAATCGTTAAACTTTCACAACTTGCCTGTCTTGTTGGAAGGATTCTAGGTTCTTGAGTTGGAGCCTGACATATTCAAACACCCTGATGTCAATCCGATGTAAGCTTGCAGACTATGACACCTTGGAAACAGTTTATTCACACAGAAAGCATGGGGAATTCAGACACTCACAGCCCTGGCCCCAAACCCATCCCACAAACCTTTTTTAAAAACAAAACCAAAAATCAATCTCTGTGGTTTATTAGTCCCTGGAAAAGGCCCATATAATACATGATCATTCTTTTCCATACACAAAAAAAAAAGTGCTAGAATCTTTTCATATGTGCTGAAGGGATGAAGTAAAGAGAGGACATAAAAGAAATGCATATGTTACTGTCACACTACAGTGGTTTAATGGAAAACTATTTCATGTCAAAGTTCATGTTTCCAAATATGTTTTAATTAGAACTACAGTATCCACTGTCTGTATTCATGTAAAGACTTCATTAAATATGTTCCAGTCATATCTCCTCATTTTATAATTGCATTACTATATTTATATTTTGTGTGTGTATTTGTATATATAATATACATAACTTCATATATAATAAAAAGATTTACATATAAACATTATTATTGTTTATAATTTGATGTTTAAACAGTACATATATATACATATATATGAAGAAATATACGTAAGCAATCTTCTGCAAATTCATAAATATTCACTCATTTTTATTTGTATGATCATATGGGGGTGGAGCATGGCTATGTCACAGTACACATGGAGGTCAGAAGACACTTTGCAGGACTGTTTCTCACTTCCATCATTATGGATTGAATGAATCCATATCTGGTCCGTATATTTGGAGGAAACACATTTTATCACTAAGTCACTGGTTCACAACCAGCCTAATGCTCTGGCCCTTTAATACAGTGCATCATGTTGTGGTGACCTCCAGCCATAAATTAATTTTTATTGCTACTTCATAACTATAATTTTGCTATGTTACAAATTATAATGTAAATATCTGTGTTTTCTGATGGTCATAGGCAACCTTATGAAAGGTTACTTGACAGCCCTGAAAACAGGTCACAAAATCAGAGATTTAGAATGCCTACTTAATGTTTGAGTAAATATTTTAAATGAAAAATTACTTATGCAAAACAGCAAATTTCAAGGGTTGGTATCTCTAAGAAGTCTGCTCTTTTCTAAAGAGAAACAGAGGAACAGTGAATGTGGGAGAAGGGAGAGGTAGAGGGGGGTTGCTGGTAGGACTGTCAGAAAGGAAGCAGTACTGAGGGTATCTATATTAGAGAAGAATATATAAAAGACAAAATAAAGCCAAGCACATGTAAGTAGCTCAGGCTTTGAGTAGATGACTTGTATCTGTGAACATAGGTAAAGCTCTCACATATTCATTTTGAGAAAAATCTAATTGACCTAATATAAACTAACAATGTTCCAGATAAAACACCCTGTTGCTGTCGTGTAGATGCAGGCACTTGTGCTGTATTCTTGGAATTTTCCCATTAAGAGTAAAAGCATATTACTAAATAATTGACTACATTAGTGCCAACAAGCTTTATAATAAATGTTTGAATCAGGTATAAATATTGAAAATGTCTATGCAAGTAAAGCCAAGTGCCTTTTCCTGATAGTATTAATAAAACAAGAAGTTAAAAGAAAAAAATGGGTGACAAAAATCCACTTTTATGTGGCAATATAGTTTATAGAAGGGCACAAATGTTCCATGCTGTCCCCCAAGACAGTCATCCCCTGCTGATTTGGATCAGTGTTTTTGATTCTTCAAGCTTGGCTGAGCAAATTACAAGACTTGTTTACAAGTAAATTATAAATGTTCTTAAAGCTTCCTGGTTGCAAGTAGAGATTAAAACACATACTTATTTTTTCATAAAGCTTTGGATAACAAAATAACTACTTTCAACATGATTTGAGTAACATTCATTTACTTAGGGAAAATCAGTTAAGCCAATAAAGTTATGTGGATAAAATGTAGATGAATTAATTGATTTGCTGATTGATAGATTCATGATAGATAGAAAGATAAAGTAGTACTCTAAAGCAATTGAAATACCTTCATATATCTTGATTATTACCATGGTTTATACTTAACCCATTACTTACAGTGTTTCCAAATATTTCTGTCACTCAAAGTGTTTATGCTTAAATATTAACACAGGAAGAGTTGGTATCAAGAATAATGAGGGTTTTTTTTTTGAGAGATTGTTAGCTATCTTATGGTAGAGATTAGCTATTATGAGTAAGATGTGAGAAAATTAATCTTCTTCTTTCCACAATGTTGCAGTAAAGAAAAAAAATCCTCTGGAAGAATCTTCTATTCAAAAGATCTGTAAGTACTTTCTTCTTTGGTGCCACAGTCTCAGAAAATGTGAAAGACTATTTAGATAAGAATGAACCATTTCTTCATTCAATCATTCTGCCAAACCAATACTATAAGTTATGGGTGAAAATGGAGAAGTTAATGTTCAGTGAAGAGAAAAAGGAGTATGAAGCAATTATCTATGAGTATAAGAAATAAACAAGAGAGCTGTGACCGTTAATTGTAAGAGAAAGATGGAATGCAGCCATTTAAAGTGAGTTAACTCACCATTAATAATGTCAAAGATATAGAGAAAAATACCAGTAAATTATGGGAGCGATTTTATGTTCATTTTTGACTTTAGCATTGAGTTTCAAGACAGGTAAAGATTTGAGGATGGGGAGAACGGGAATTCAAAAGATATACTGATGCATAATCTACATGAGAATAAAAATACCTGGCATATTAGATAACTTATTCTAACCACAAATGACATAAAATAAATACACCTTATGATAATTTTCACTAAGATACAGATATAATATAGAACTATATTAATATATTTGTAATATAAACAGATATAATATAGAACTGTATGTTTTCAGAATTCAATATAGTATAGTTTAAAATATATCTCCCTTACACAGACTTTTCAAAAGAAACAAATAAACTATACCCAGAGAAATAATGAATCCTCCTGTTTGTCATCTTTTAGAAGATTTTTGGATATATGCACAGCTCTCTGTGAACCAAATATATTTTTTCTCAAGGTTCCAGGCGTATTTTATAAACATTTTCCTCTGGAAAAATTTCATCTGTGACTTCTACGGAACATGTTATTCTATCTGATTTTATATATCCTTTATATTCCTGATTGTCTCCTGTAAGTTTACTCTTTCCTTGTATACAGATAACTCATTTTAGTTAGTTGTTCCTCAGAGGTAATCCTTGTCCCTTTCTTGAGAGGAATAAGGTTTAGATCATCCACTGTCATTAAAGCAAACAGTTCTTAGTGAACTTCAAAGGCAATCTTATACCTGAATCACTAGGTACTAGAATGAGAACAAACCAAAAAAGAATAATAAACATAACAATTTTACATCTGATTTTGAGGCATCCTTATGAATACTTGATACACACTCATTATTTAATTTAGTTTTTTAGAAGCTCAAGAGTGACGTTATTCAGCAACATTGTTAACTCTGTGAGCTGAGGTATTATTGCAGCAATTGTTGTGAACACTATGTTCTCCTTAATGCTTGCTAGTTACTTTCTTCATGCCTAGATTTGCCCTCTGACATGCAAAGAAGTCCTTTCAGGCACATCCATTGCTAACTCTTACCATGACAACTTGATACCAAACAATTAACTGTAGCGCTTTTATGTTTGTACATACTTTGTTGAGAACAATTTGTACTGTGAAAATAGCTGACTTGTGTTTTTTTCATGTGTGTTTTCACTGATTCGATTACAGATAATGTTGACTATGTTTGTATCATTCTTGGTTACAATTCACTACTTTGCCTTGTTTCCTTAACATGTTTTTAATCTATCTAACAAAAGATTTTCTACGTGTTTCATAATGTAACATGGACATTTTGTCAACTCTTTGTTCTTTGCAAGCACTAAACAGTTACATTGAGATATTCTTGTCATTTTTTTTCATTTAAAAGGTTTCTTTTTTGAACATCAGTAACAGTTCCCTTTCCCTCCCCTCATCCCACTCATCCCACAGCTTCCCCACAACCCACCTTACCATCACCTCTCAAAGAATTAAGGTTTTTATTTTTTTTATGTATTTGATTTCCCTTGCACATATCTAGTGACTCATACCTGTGCATATTACCAAGATTGAACTAATGTCTAGTTTAGTAATAGTGAGTTGATATCTTAGCTTTTCAGCCTTCTACTTGATAAAGAATATTCCTTATACTGTGTTTGGTTTAACTGTATGGAAGGTTACTTATTTCTATTTTTTAAAATAAGGTCTTATTTTCTCACAGACCAGCCACAAACACAACTCTCTCATTTTTCTAAGAGCTAAGGTTCTAATCAAGAACATTTCAGATTTCCAGAGACTGCCTTCATGACTAGCTTTTTGCTTCAGATCCTCATCATCAAGGTCAGCAACACTATGAATTTTAGGCTGGTTTTTATTACTAACATTGACAATATTCTCAACTTTTGAAAAGTTACATAATAATTCAGAATAAAACCTTTTCTTAAAGTTCTATTTCAGAGCTACATTAGATTTTATGGAAATAAGTAAATCTTTCTAAATGATAGCCAGTCTCTTACATTTATGATTTATAAAAATATAATAGATACATTTTGTAATTATTTATTTCTCTTACTTTTCAAAAAGAAAATAGGAGCAGGAATGATCATGATATTAAAGATATTTATTCTTCCCTGTTCACTCTTCTTCTCTATTCCTATATTGATTCCTCTTTCTCACTCTCCCCATGTTTACTTTTCTATTATTTATAAGTTTTATTTTTATCTATCACCGATCTATCTATCATCGATCTATTCATCATCTATGATCTATCACCTATGTATCTATCATATATATTTACATAAACATATATTATCTATCTACCATATATTCATACATACATGTATTTGTGTTTGCTAATTTTGTTATCTTTTCAAATTAAGAGATATTTGTGAAAATTTTGTACAAATTTTGTAACTTTAAAAAGAATGTACTTTTGGACTGGCACTTCAGAGCCCGTTCTCTCCAGAGGAACACCTAACCCAATCTTGACATTTAGATGAGGAAATCAGACCTGCCTGGAGTAGATGCCACGTTGATCCACCTTGGGACTTCTTGCCCTTTTTGGGGATGGTATAGGGGAATGAGGAGGAGGAAGGCTGAAGGCTGACCAAGAAGGATTGGGAGGGGGAAGGAAGAACAAGGGGATATATGAGAGGGAAAAAAAGGACTTTATTTTATAGAAAAATCAAAATAAATTTAAAATAGAATGTGCTTTATTTTAAATTTTTAAAAGACATGTGATAGTATCCATATTCTTCTTTTCCCATGAATTGGGAAAAGAATTGACATGAGTATTTTCACTATCTCCCTGACTAGGTCATGACCCTTAATTTCATGGGCTAGTCAAACTGAAAAAAGTGCAATAAATACTTTCAGAACATATTTTATTTCTCATGCCTCATTAAGAACAAAGTAGTCAATCATTGATTACTCTAAATCTTCAAACTATTGTAAGTTCATAAAAATTATAAAGATCATTGGGGACATGCAGAAGATAATTTTTAATAATACATTGAATTATATTTGAATTATGCTTTCTCAACTGCAGTGAGCTGGCTTCCTGTATTCTTTTCTCTTTTGCTCTTTTGATGAACCTGACTTTCACAGCTCAATCATTCAGTTAATATGGTGAGGCAGTTGTGGCATGCACAGCAAACCATGAAGTGCACACAGCAGTTTCTAGTTGGGTGGTGTGTTGACATGGTGTTAAGCACTTGATTGATGTGTTCCCATGTCACTCTTTTCCCTGTGGCAGTTACCACTCGCCTATCACATGTCATCAACTCATAGATGTATTTGTTGTTTCATTATTTGAGTGTCACTCTAGATTAAAAGGTCTTCAAAATAAAATACAATCTGTTTCTTGTTCACTATTTTTAATGTGTATTGTGACAGTAATATAAATATTCTCAGAAAACAAGCAAATTATTCCTCATATATATAATATTCAAGTTTCTTATATTAAATAAAACATTGTTTCATATTAATACTTTCTTAACTTTCTATTGTATTTTATTTATTTGTTTATTTTTTGTCCCTTCAGTGTCCATGACTTCATTATGAAGTAAATGCGACTATGCACACAGCTTTAGCATGTTCTCCTTATGGAAGTAATGTAGCTAATAATGTGTGTGTTAGTGACAACATTAGTTTATCTCTGTATACTGACAAATTGTGTCATTTCTGTGAACCCATTAAGCTGCCAATAACACTTGAAAAATAATTTACAAATTGCTAAGTTGAGGTCCATGTATACATCCTTCTATTGCAATTGAATTTAGAATTTTTGTTATGAATTCTGGTGATCCTTAATTTCCACATAGATTTCATAGAAGTTGTAAGTGAATTCATTTATTATCAGAGATTATCCTTGTCAGTTTGTACAACTATATTCAGATAAATTGATCTATCAGTGGCGTGAATCCTAACACTGGACTTTGAGACAATAATTATCAATCCATTTTTAAAAGTTGATGCACTCAAACTGTCATTTAAGAAAGAATAGCCATTCAGTAAGATGCACTTTTGACAGTCAGAATTGCAAAAATAGCAATGCAGATAACTGCATTTTAATGCAAATTAGATCTGCATATTCAAAGGCTCAACTTTCCAAAATGAATCACACAGTGTTCTTCATAATGGAAGACACTTGACGATTTTAGCATTTTGTGTGTGTGAAGCAAAAATGACAGTTTTTAAAGTAGTTAAAACTTTCTTATCAAAACTTCTGGAAACCAGAATTGTTCATAAGACACATGAATATCTTTATAGTAAGTGCTTGAAAATTGGTTTCATGCTCTTGTATACATTCTGTTTCCTCTTTCACATTGACAGATTTTAAAATGAAAAGTTTAGTTATATATTTGTATTTTTATGTTGATACTGTTATACCTCAAATAAGAGAATTTTTTTAACTGAAATCTCTTTTTCATTAGAACTCATAAAATGATTTAATTATTTTGTAAAGTTATAACATTTTATAGAGGTGATTTTGCACTTATATACACACAAATGGAGAATTCCTACAAAAGGGGGGTTGGTTCAGAATTCTTATTTTCCCCAAGTAAGAACTTACACTTGAGTCTTCCTCCATAACTCTAAGCTTATGTTGTAACTCTCCCCCTACCCTGATAAAACACACATGCGCGCACGCGCAGACACACACACACACACACACACACACACACACACACACACTCTCTCTCTCTCTCTCTCTCTCAAAGGTGTTCCTTTGAGTTCTTACTCTTCTCTGTTTTAAATTTTCTAACATCAAAGCTAATCACACACTTACAGCTACACATAAATTCTTTTCTCTTTTAAGATGGATAAAGTCACTGTTCCCTTTTCCATTGATTTTATTTAAAGAGTATTGATACTGTGCATATTTTCTCTATATTTTTCTCAGGAAACTTGCACTTGTGTGAATCTGCAGTTTTCACATAACATTGAGCATCATTTATAAAACCAATCTTTACATCAACAATTTTATTACAGTAGTGAACCCCTTAAAACCTCTTTTTTAAGACAAATTGAAACCCAAGTACTTTAAACTTAACAAAATCCTATAGAAACAAAGCTTTTACAAGATGATCTTGTGCAGTCTAATACCAATTAGAATTCATTCACACTGCAATATTATTTGTACATTAGAGTGTCATATTTATCAAATGCGTGTCATTGTAAACATTTGATAGGCCAGTGAGGTTTGGGCTTAGGGGTTTGCTTCAGTCAGTTTCAACACTATCTGTTATCTGTATGTGGATCTGCTTCTTCCTCAGTATTGTTGGTGATTTTGTTTTATAGTTTAGAGAGAGAAGAATAGGGAAACACAGTTCAAAGTGTTGTTGGTATGACACAGGAAGCCCTCTTGGAGATGGCATTAGTGAATCAGCTAAAATTTATGCCAGGGGTTAGGAAATATATAGAATTAGGGAATTTGGGGACATACACTAATTTGCATTAAATGGCATGCTTCCATCACAAGGCTTCCTATGTGGCAGCATAGTCCTATCACAGAGGTCCTATTACAAGTCTTAGTTACAATATGTGTAGCAGGTTGAAGGCTTATAGCAGAAAACTGTTCCAAGTGTTGCCTTAGAGATAAATAGGGCTTTCAGGCTTAAAGACAGCTTTCAGATAAAGCCAGTTCTCCAGGCCCAGGGATATTCTTCAGATAAGGGCAGATAGAGAGCAGGAAGTCTCGCTGGGGGTTGGAGGGATAGAGTCTCAATGTCATCAAGCTTTGGAAAAAAAGCTGCAAGGCCATGAAACTCTGAGACCTCTGACACTACGGCTTCCCAATATCTGTACAACAGAGATTCTTTATTTAAACCTGTGATATACTAGAGGCTTTTGGCATCTGAATAGAAAACCAAGTACAGATATCTTTATCATATGAGACTTGTTTTAATCGGTTCTTTTTTAATTTCATTTTCATATTTATTTTAATCAGTTCTTTTTTTAATTTTATTTTTATAAACTTTTACATACTAGAGATCAAACCTAGGGTATTAAAGGTATTAAGAAAACACTTGCAATGAACTACATCTATGGCCTTATTTCCTGGTTCTGAAAATAACCAGACTTATTAAAAAAAACTCGATCTGATATTATGAAACACTAATGTTGCTAATCAAATTGCCATAAATCTAAAACTTGGATGGCAAACTTTCTTCTAGAATCTATGGGAGATGAAGTTTCATAGTCCCTGTACAGGTGAATTTGACAAATAAGATTATTTGTTATATATAAACATTTAAAATTTCTATGTTTAGTGCTCTATTCTGAAGTTAAGCACCTGCAACCAGTATTTGGTTTTGAACCACAAAACATAATGAACAACTCAAATTGTTCATTAATGAGGTATAGGTTTCCTAAGGCATAGAATATTAACAGAAATAAAGTTAAATAAATGCTATACATTTATAAAAATCTTATTTAAAGACAGCCTCATATTAAAATAAAATTGTGTATGCTTATATCTTGTTGTCCATAAAATACGTATTTTCAAATAAGTAAAAAAAAACTTATTTGAAACTAATGGAAATGATTGCTAATAAAAACAAAGGAAAGCTAGAAAGAAAAAAAGGGATGTAAATATTTCCAGAGTGTATATTTTGATGGGGATTCAAATTTGTAGCTAATAAGAGTTAATGTAAGAAAAAGAGGACATGGAGGACATTTTAAAAAAAGGCTCTAAACACAGCATAGTAAATGCACATATGAACTCGCAGACTATGGCTGCATAAACAGGACCTGCACAGATTGAGCCATATGGGGTCCTAGAGAAAGAAAATGGATACATTCCTAACCTAGAAGCTCTCTTCAAATGATTTCTTCTGGAAGTCAAAGTTTAGTAGGTACATGAACTTCAAAAAGAGCTGGCCTCATGCCTCCTAGTAGACAGGCAACACAGAATGAGTTCAATGGCATCTTTAAAGGTTCTTCATTTCTTAACACTTTGTTGGGACTTCTTTCTTATATATACAGGTCTTTTGTATATTTAACGGATTTGGGCTTTCTACTTTTATAGGATGTCTGAGAGTGTGAATGTGTGTCTTTATATGTTTCTTAAAATGTTTTCTTTTTATTAATTTACTGCTGTTTCTATGTTTTCTTTGTCCTATTCTGGTTTGGTTGTTTATTATTATTATTATTATTATTATTATTATTATTATTGTTATTATCATAGCCCTAACCTGACCCAAAGCAATGATATGAATCAGGAGACTGAGAAAGTGAAGAGAATCTGGGAGATATTTTTTATTTAAAAACATTTTTCCCCACGTACAATTCTCCCTTTACTCCTCCCAGCACTCCCAGTCTTTCCCCAGTCTACCTGCACCCCATTTTCCCATCCGTTCCCCAAGGAAAGCAGGGAGTCCCAAGGTAGGTCAGTTCAATCTGGTGTATCTGAGGTAGAATTGACTCCCTCATCCCAATATTACAACTGGGTTAGGTGTTCCTCTGTAGGAAATGAGCTCCAAGAAGTCAGTTCATTGACAGGACCATAGTTCGAGCCTTCTCCAAGAGGTTCCAAATACTGCCCACGTCACTGGACAGTCATCTGCCTTTGGAGGTACAAGTTCTTTTCCTTGAAGATTTCACAGTGGTTGTTCCTGATTCAGCAAGCTCCAAATAGCTCCAGCCAGACATCTCTGTGGGTCTATTCCTCATGATCTTTATCATTTTGCTCATATTTGCTCTCCTCTCACTATTTTTAGCTGGATCAGGAGCACAATCTGGCGCTTAGCTATGGATCTCTGCTTCTGCCTCTATTGATTACCGGATGAAGGTTCTGTAATGACAATTAAGGTGGTCATTCATCTGCTTATAGAAGGCTCCAGTTTGAGCACTACCTCCTATACTCACTGGAGTCCTAGACAGAGATGACCTGTGGGTTCTTGGAGGTTTCCCTAGCATCTGACCTCAATTCAACCTCACAGTGGCTCCCTCTATCAAGGTTTCCATCTCTTTTTTCTCTCTGTTTGTTGGTTCTCTCACTCAACCATCTCCTTTTCTCACAATTTGTTCCCCTCTCTCGTTGATCACTAATAGTAATCATCCAAAGTTATTCAGGAGATCTCTATTATCTCTTCCTAGGGGTATCCTTGGATGTTTCTCTTAAGTACCTTCTCATCGCAAGCTTTTCAGCGGTTGGGGTTTGCAGCCTGGATATTCTTTGCTTTTTGTCTAAAATCCACTGATGAGTGAGTACATAACTTGTCTATTTTTCTGGGCCTGTGTTACCATACTCAGGATGATATTCTCCAAATCCATCCATTTTCTTAGAAATTTTAGAATGTCAGTTACACAATGAGTAGCACTCCATTGTGTAAATGTACCATAATTTGTTAATCTATACTTCACTTGAGGGGCATCCAGGTTTTTTCGAAATTATAGCTATTATGAATAATGCTGCTATGAACGTAAGTAAGCTAATGCTCTTGTGGTACGAATGTGCATCCTTTAGGTATAAGCCCAATAGTGCTATTGCTGGATCCTTGGGTAGATTGGTTCATGGTTTTATGAGGAACCACCATACTGCTTTTCAAAGTTGCTGTAAAGTTTACATTCAGAGCAGCAATGGAGCTGTGTTTCATTTGCTCAACACCCCTATCTGTGTTTTTTGTTTTGTTTTGTTTTTTTTGTTTGTTTTTTATCTTGGCCATTCTGACAGTGGTAAGATGGTATTTCAGAGTTGTTTTGATTTGCATTTCTCTGATGGCTAAAGATGGTGATAAATTCTTTAAGTGTCTTTCTGTCTTTCAGACATTTGCAATTCTTCTGTTGAAATTCCCTTTTTAGCTCTCAATCTCATTTTCTAATTAGGTTATTTGAGTGTTTGTCCTTCAGTTTCTTTATATTTTAGAGATCAGCCCTCTGTCAGATGTTGATGAAGTTATTTTTCCATTCTGTAGGCTGTTGTTTTGTCTTACTAGCTGTGTCTTTTGTCTTACAGAATCTTATTTTTAGGAGGTCTCATTTACTAATTTTTGTTCTTAGTGTTTGTGGTACTGGTATTATATTTAGGAAGTGGTCACCTGTGCCAAGGCATTGAAGCTTATTTTCCACTTTTTTTTTCTATCAAGTTCAGTGTACCTGGGTTTATACTGACGTCTTTGATTCACTTCAATTTGAACTTTGTGCAAGATAATATATATGGTTCTATTTGCATTATTCTACACACTACGATTCACTTATTCCAGCACCATTTGTTGAAGACACTATCTTTTTTTTTCCACTGTATATTTATACTTCTTTGTCAAAAATCAGATGTTCATAAGTAAGTGGATTAAAGTCAGGGTTATTGATTAGGTTCCATTGATCCACCTGTCTGTTTTTATGCCATTTTCAGGCTGCTATATTACTATAGCTCTATAGAATAGCTTGAAGTCAGAGATAGTGATGCCTCATGATGTTCTTTTATTGCACAAAATTGTTTTGGCAACCCTGGATTTCCTGTTTTTCCATATGAAGTTGAATATTGTTCTTTCAGGATTTGTAAAAAAATGTGTTGAGATTTTGATGGGGATTGCATCGAACCTGTAATATGCTTTTGGTAAGATTGCCATTTGTACTATGCTAATCCTACCTATTCATAATCATGGGAGATCTTTCCGTTTTCTGATATCTTCTTCAATTTCTTCTTTCAGTGACTTACATTTTTTGTCAAACAGGTGTGGTACTTCTTTGGTTATAGTTATTCAAGATATTTAATGATATTTGCAGCTATTTTAAAGGGTGATGTTTACCTTATTTCTTTTTCAGCACTTTTATCATTTGTGTATATGAGGGCTATTGATTTTTTTGTTTAGATAATCTTGAACCCTGCTATATACTTCAAGATGTTTATCAGCTATAGGAGTTCCTGACAGAATTTTGGTGGTCATTTAAAAAAATATATTATCATCTGCAAATAGAGATAGTTTGAATTCTTCCTTTCTAATTTGTATCTTCTAAATGTCCTTTTGTTTTCTTATTGCTTTAGCTAAAACTTTGAGAACTACCTTGAACAGATAAGGGGAGAGAGGACAGACTGATCTGACTTATTTCTGATTTTTATGGGATTGGTTTGATTTTCTTTCCATTTAGTTTAATGTTGACTGTTGGTTTGCTGTATATCACTTTCATTATGTTTGGTATATTCCCTGTATTCCTGATTTCTGTAGGATTTTTATCTTGTAAGAGGTTTCAGCATCTAAGGAGATGATCATGTGTTTTCTTTTTTTTTTCATGTTATTTATATGATGATTGACCTTCAAGATTTTTCATATATTGAATTATTCCTGATTCTCTGGGATGAAGCCAACTTGATCGTGGTGGATAACGTTTTTAATATGTTGTTGGATTCAGTTTGCCAGAATTTTATTGAGTATTTTTGCATCAATGTTCACGAGGGAGATTAGTCTGTAATTCTCTTTCTTTGTTGCATCTTTGAGTGGCTTGAGTATCAGAATAATTGTGGCCTCATTAAAGAAGTTTGTCAATGTTTCTTCAGTTTCTACTATATGGAACAGTTTGAGGAATGTTGGTATTAGTTCTTCTTTGAATGTCTGGTAGAATTCTTGCTTTTCTTATTTTTTATTTATTTTTAATGGGAGAATTTAATAACAGCTTTAAATTTTGGGGGGCTTATAGATCTATTTAGGTCATTTATCTGGTCTTGATTTAATTTTAGTAAGTGGTTTCTGTCCAGAAAGCTGTATGTTTCTTTTAATTTTTCCATTTAGGTGGAATATAGGTTTTAGCGTATGTCCTAATGATTCTCTGGATTTCCTGGGTGTCTGTTGTTATGTCCACCATTTCATTTCTGATTCTGTTAATGTGAAAATCTCTCTCTCTCTCTCTCTCTCTCTCTCTCTCTCTCTCTCTCTCTCTCTCTCTCTTTGCCTTTTGGGCAGTTTGGATAAGAGTTTATCATTTTGTTGACCTTCTCAAAGAACCAACTTATGGATTCATTGATTCTTTGTAGTGTTCTATTTGTTATCATTATATTGATTTCAGGGCTAAGTTTGATTATTTCCTGCTGTCTATATTTTTCCTAAGTGAGATTGTTTCTAATTTTTCTAAAGATCTCAGCTTTGCTGTTAAATATTTTTTATGAGAATTATCTAGGTTTTTTATATAGGTTTCTAGTGCTATGAATTTCCTTCCTTGCACTGCTTTTTTCTGTCCCATACCTTTGGGTATGTTGTGGATTCATTTTCATTGAATTCTAAAAAATCTTTAATTGTGGTGGAAATTTCTCTGTATGCTGAAAATAAAGGAGCTGTCTTGGCCTATGTAGAACACTGTAAAAGTGGGTGGAGGATCAGAGGAGAGACAGGTAGAAGGAGCCTGAAGTTAGTCAGTCTCTATCTGACCTCTGAAGAAGAGTCATGTAAGGAATCCAGGTGAGCCACAGGCTGGGACATATGGCAGATAAAATACTAGAAATGAGTTGAATTAAGATGAAAGAGCTAGCTAGTGATGTGCTTGAGACATAGGCCAAACAGTATGAAATTAATATAAGCGTCTGATTCATTTCTTTGGGGGACAAAAGCTGTCATGGGCAATATACTACAGCATTTAACTTTTTTTTTTTTTTTTTACTTCTTCCTTGATCCAGAATTGGTTAAATTAAGAAATGTTCACTTTGTATGAGTTTGAATGCTTTTGTGGATTTTTGTTGTTGTTGAATTCTAACTTTAATACAGGGTGGTCTGATATTATAAGAGTAGTTATTTCCATTTTTGTATCTATTGATGTTTGAATTATTACTAAATATGTGCTCAGTTTGACAGTTTCATGAGGTGCTGAGAAATAGGTTTATTCCTTTGTGTTTGGTTGGAAGGTCTGTATACATCTATTAAGTCCATTTGTGTCATAACATCTGTTAAATCCCTTATTTCTATGTGGGGTTTCTGTCTCGTTGACCTCTCCAAGGGTGAAAGTGGGGTATTGAAGTCTCCCACTATTAGTGTGTGGGGTTTGATATGAGGTTTAAGCTTTATTAGTGTTTCTTTTACATACATATGTGCCCTTGTGTGGGATGATAAGTATTCAAGATTGAAACTTCATCTTTTTGGATTTTTCCTGAAGTAAGTAAGTGATATCTGTGCTGGTCTCTTAATTTGTTTTAGTTTAAGGTCTACTGTGTTAGATATTAGGATGGCTATATCAACTTATTTATTTCTTAGAACCATATGATTGGAAAGTCTTTGCCTAGTCCTTTACTATTTGCCTGTATCTGTCCTTGAAGTTGAGGTGTGTTTCTTGTATGTAGTAGAAGGATGGCTTCTGTTATTTTATTCATTGTGTTAGGGTGTGTCTTTTTATAAATGAATTGAGTCCTTTGATATTAAGGAATATTAATGACCAATGATTGTTATTTCCTGTTATTTTTGGTGAAAGATGTATTTCCCTTTAAGTTTTTTCTTCTGTGGTATTATGTATTGTGTGTGGTTTCATGAATGTATCTGGTTCCTTATGTTGACAATTTTCTTCCAGTGCTGTTTTTAGGGCTGGATTTTTGAGTAGACATGGTTTAAATCTGGTTTTGTCATGAAATATGTTGTTTACTCCACCAATGTTGATAGATAATTTAGCTAGGTATAGAAGTCTAGGTTAAAATGTTCTTTTAATGTTTGTTAACCTTTTTGCTTTCATTGTTTCAATTGAATAGTCAGGTGTTATTCTGATGGGTCTGCCTTCATTGGTAATTAGTCTTTTTCCTTTGCTGCTCTTAGTATGTCCTCTTTCTTTTGTATATTTGGTGGCTTGATTATTATGTGGATCCATACTTTTTTGGGGATTCTAGACTATTTGGTGTTTTGTAAGCTTCTTATATTTTTATAGGCATTTCCTACTTTAGGTTAGAAAGGTTTTCTTCTATGATTTTGTTAAATATTCTTTTTTATTTATTATGAATAAAGTCTCATTTCTTATCACTGTATCCCTTCCCCTCCTGTTCATCCCTGTCACTCTCTCTTCTCCCCATCTTTTTATCCCTTTCCCAGCAAGGACAGGATGTCCCAAGATACCAACGTGGCTTAGTCCAGGCAAATCTGCTTTCTTAATCCCAACATCAAGACTGGGTCAGGTGTTCTTCTGAAGGGAATGGGCTCCAAGGTACCAGACCAAGGTGCTTCAGATCCCAAGCTGTTCAGTGGTTGTGGTTTGCAGCTATGGAGTGCTTTGCTTTTTGTTGAAAGTCCACTAATAAGTTAGTACATTCCCATGATTTTCTTTTAGGGATTGTGATACCTTACTCAGGAAGATATTATCCATATCCACCCATTTGCCTGCCAATTTTACAATATCATTTCTTCTTATAGCTGAGTAGTACTCCATTGTGTAGATGTATCACCGCTTGTTAGTCCATTCCTCAGTTGAGGGGAATCTAGATTGTTTCCAAGTTCTTGCTATTACGAATAATGCTGCCATGAACATAGTTGAGCTAATGCTTTTGGGGTGCAATTATGCTTCTTTATGGTACATGCCTAAGAATAGTGTTGCTAGGTCCTTGGGAGATTGATTCCAGATTTTTGAGAAATGGACATACGCATTCCAAATGGCTGAACAAATTTACACTCCCACGAACAATGTAGGAGTGTTCCCCTTGCTCCACATCCTCTTCAGCATAGGTTGTCCTCTGTGTCTTTTATCTTAGCCAATCTAACAGTTGTCAGATGGTATCTCAAAGTTGTTTTGATTTGCATTTCTCTGATGGCTAAAGATGATAAGCACTTTTTCAAGTGCCTTTTAACCATTCATAATTCTTTTGCTGTGAATTCCCTTTTTAGTTTTGAACCTCATTTTTAATTAAGTGTTTTGGCCTCTACTTTCTTGAGTTCTCTATATATTTTAGAGAACTAGTAGGGTTAGTAAATATCTTTTCCTATTCTATAGGCTGCTGTTTTGTCCTATTGACTGTGTCCTTGGCCTTACAGAAGCTTCTCAGATTCAGGAGGTCCTACTTACTGATTGTTGTTCTTAGGGTTTGCTCTACTGGTATTATATTTAAAAAATGGCCACCAGTGCCAATGTGGTAGAAGATATTTCCTCCTTTCTTTTCTATCAAGTTCAGTGTGGCTGGGTTTATGTTGAGGTCTTTGGTCCACTGAGATTTAAGATATGTGCAAGGTGATAGTTTTGGATCTATTTTCATTTTTCTACACACTATCATCCAGTTATGCCAACACCATTTGTTGAGGATACTATCTTTATTCCATTGAATATTTTAAGGCTCTTTGTCAAAAATCTATTAGTCATAGGTGTGTGGGTTAATATCTATGACTTCAATCCAATTCCCTTTATCCACAAATCTGTTTTAATGCTACTATCAAGCTGTTTATATTACTTTGGCTTTATAATATAACTTTAAGTAGGGAATAGCGATGCCTCAGGTGCTTTTGTTGAGCAAAATTGTTTTGACAATCCTGGCTTTCCTGTTATTCCAAATAAAATTGACTATTGTTCTTTCAATCTGTTAAAGATTGTTTTGGGATTTGGATGGGAATTGCATTCAATATGTAGATTGCTTTTGATAAGATTGCCGTTTTCACAATGTTTATTCAATGTTCTGTGCCTTTGAGCTGGCATTTTTTATCCTTCTTTAATTCCAATTATTCTCAGGTTTGGCCACTTCATATAATCCCAGATTTTCTGGATGTTTTGTACTATGACTTTTTTGGTTATAGTGTTTTCTTTCCCTGAAGTATCTATTTTCATTGTTAAATCTTCCACTCCAGAAATACTCTCTTCTATCTCTTGCATTCTGTTGGTTATGCTTGAATCTGTAATTCTGAATCATTTCTTTTGTTTATCTGTTTCTAGCTTTGCCTTGATTTATTCTTTATTTATTACTTCTTTTTAATAAGTTATTTCATTAATTTTTTATGAATAATGTCATATTTTTATCCATGTATACCCTTGCTCAAGTTCCCTTCCCCCTCCTACCCCTTCCAGTCACTCTTCACCACATCTTTTTATCTTCTACCCAGCAAGGGCAGAAGGTCCCAAGGTCCCAATATGGCTTAGTTCAGCATCAACTCAGGGCAGATAAAAAATTTCTTACCTCAACAACAGGACTGGGTCAGGTGTTCTTCTGGAGAGAGTGGGATTCAAGGTAGTAGTACAGATCTTTCACATTCCAAGCTGTTCAGTGTTTGTGGTTTTCAGCTTAGACATGTTTTGCTTCTGCATTTTTGTTTAGAGTCCACTAATGAGTGAGCACATCCCCTGCTTATCTCTTGGGGTTTGTGATACCTTGCTCAGAGAGTATTCTCTAAATCCATCCTTTTGCCTGCAAATTTTAGGATATCATTTTTTCTTACTACTTAGTAGTACTCCATTTTGTAGATGTACCACAGTGTGTTAATCCATTTTTCAGTTGAGGGGCATCTAGATTGTTTCTAGGTTCTTGCTATTATGAATAATGGTGCTATGAACATAGTTGAGCTAATGCCTTTGGAGTGCGAATGTGCATCTTTAGGGTATAAGCCCAGTAGTACTATTGCTGAATCCTTTGGAAGATGGATTCTCAGATTTCTCAGAAACTGCCATACTGTATTCCAGAGTGGATGAACAAGCTTACACTCCCACCAACAATGGAGGAGTGTTCCCCTTACTCTGCAACCTCTCCAGCATAGGCTGTCCTCTGTATCTTTTATCTTACCCAATATAACATGTATAAGATGGTATATCAAAGGTGTTTTGATTTGCATTTTTCTTTTGACTAAAAATTTTGTGCAGGGTGACAGGCTTGGACCTATTTGCATTTTTCTACACACTACCATCCAGCATTGCTAACATCATTTGTTGAAGATACTATCTTTTTTGCATTGAATGTTTTGGGCCTATTTGTCAAAGATCAGGTGTTCATAGGTTTTAGGGTTAATACCTGGATCCTCAATTCAATTCCATGAATCCACAAGTCTATTTTTATGGCAGTACAAGGCTTTTTTATTACTGAAGCTCTATAATATAACTTGATTTTAGGGACAGTGATTCTTCCTGAGGTTCTTCTGTTGAGCAAGATTGTTTTGGCAATCCTGGCTATCCTGTTATTCCAAATGAAGTTGAGTATTGTTCTTTCAAGGTCAATAAAATATTTTGTTGGAATTTTTATTTGAATTGGATTGAATCTGTAAATTGCTTTTATTAGAATTGTTATTTGTACTAAGTTGATCTACCTATACCTGGGAGATGCCTATTATCTCCTATAGATACCTATTACCTACTATCTTCTTCAATTTCTTTCTTCAGTGATTTAAGTTTTTATCAAGAAGATCTGCTATGTCTTTGGTTATAGTTACTCAAAGTTATTAAATGCTATTTGCAGCTATTATAATGGGAGATGTTTCCCTTATTTCTTTTTCAACCCATTTATCTTTAGTGTATAGCAGGGCTACTGATTTCTTTGAGTTCATCCTGTATCCTGCTACATTGCTGAAGGTGTTTATCAGCTGTAGGAGTTCCCTGGTAGAATTCTGTGGGTCATTTATATATGCAATCATATCATCTGCAAATATAGTTTCATTTCTTTTTTCCATTTTGTATCCCCTCAATCTCTTTTTGTTCTCTTATTGCTTTAGCTAAAACATTGAGAACTATATCGAATAAATAAGTGGAGAGAGGACATCTTTTCTAGTTTCTGATTTTAGTGGGAATGCTTTGAGTTTTTGTCCATTTAGTTTGATGTTTGCTGTTTACTTCTAGTAAATTGCTGTTATGTTTTTTAGCTTTTTTTATTGTGAAAAAAAGTCATTTTTTCTTATCCATGTATCCCTTTGTTCAGGCTCCCATACCCCCACCTCCTAGTCACCCACTCTTCTCTCCATCACTTTATCTCCTCCCCAGCAAGGGCAGGAAGTCTCAATGTCCCAAGGTGGCTTAGTTTAATATCCACTCATGCAGATCTGCTTTCATCACTCCCACATCAAGTGTGAGTCAGGTGTTTTTCTGGCGGACTCCAAGGTGCCAGTCCAGGTGTTTCAGATCCCAAGCTGTTCAGTGGTTGTGGTTTGCAGCTTGGACTTCCTTAGCTTTTATTGTTTAAAGTCCACCAATGAATCAGTACATTCCCTGTTTATTTTTCTGAATTTGAGAGATCTTTCTCTGAAGGTTAATCCCCAAATCCATCCATTTACCTGCAAATTTTAGGATATCATTTCTTTTTCACTGCTGAGTGATACTCCAGTATGTAAATATACCATAGTTTATTAATCCATTCTTCAGTTGAGGGTCATCTAGGATATTCCCAGGTTCTTGCTACTACAAATAACGCTGCTATGAACATAGTTGAGCTAATGCCTTTGGAGTGCTAATGTGCATCTTTAGGGTATATGCTCCATAGGCATATTGCTGGGTCTTTGGGGAGATTGATTCCCAGTTTTTTGAGAAATCACCACACTGCATTACAGAGTGGCTGAACAAGCTTACAATGCCACCAACAATGGAGGAGTGTTCCTCTTTGTTCTAGTGAATCTCTCCAGCCAATCTGACAGGTATAAGGTGGTATCTCAAAGTTGTTTTGATTTGCATTTCTCTGATGGCTAAAGATGTAGAGTACTTTTTCAAATGCCTTTCAGCCGTTTATAATTCTTTTCCTGAGAATTCCCTTTTTAGGACTGAACCCAATTTTTTGATCGAGTTATTCAATGTTTTGGGCTCTAGTTTCTTGAGTTCTCTATATATTTTAGAGATTAGTCCTTTATTACTTGTAGGGTTTTGGTGAAAATCTTTTCCCATTTGGTAGGCTGTCATTTTGTCTTATTTACTGTGTCCTTGGCTTACAGAAGCTCCTCAGTTTCAAGAGGTCCCATTTACTGATTTTTATTCTTAGTGTCTGTGCTACTGGTGTTATGTTTAGAAAGTGGTCACCTGTGCCAATTGTAAATCGCCTTTATTATATTTAGGTATTTTCCCTGTATTCTTGATCTCTCCAGAGCTTTTATCATAAAGGTATGTTGGATTTTGTCAAAGGCTTTTTCAGTGACTAAGGATATAATCATGTGGTTTTTTCCTTCAGTTTGTTTATATGATGGATGACTTTTACATTTTTTCATATGTTGAACCATCCCTGCATTTCTGGGATGAAACCTACTTGATCAAGTTGTATGATATTTTTCATATATTATTGTATACTACTTGCCAAACTTTTGTTGAGAATTTACCATCAATATCCATGAAAGAAAATGGGTCTGTAATTCTCCTTCTTTGTTGGATGTTTGAGTGGCTTGTGTATCAGGGTAATTGTGGCCTCATTAATGAATTTGATAATATTTCTTCAGTTTCTGTTGTGTGAAATATTTGAGGTGTATTTATTGGTAGCATTTTGTCTTTTAATGTAGTCAGAAAACTGCAATGAAAACATCTGGACCTGGGCTTTTTTTACTTGGGAGGCTTTTAATGAGAGATAAAATTTCCTTTCGGTTTATTGGTCTATTTAGTTATTTAATCTGGTTTTCATTTACTTTTGGCAAATGGTACCTGTCTAAAAAACTGTCCATTTCTTGTAGGTTTTCCATTTTTGTGGAATGTAGATTTTCAAAATATGACATAAAAATTCTCTGGATTCCCTGGGGTCCTTATCATTTCTGAATTTGTTGATTTGGATACTCTCTCTGTCTGCTTTTTGAATAGTTTGGATAAGGGCTTATCTATCTTTTTGACTTTCCCAAAGAACCAACTCTTTGATTCATTGTTTCTTTAAATTGTTCTTTTTGTTTCAATTGTATTGATTTCAGTTGTTAATTTGATTATTTCCTGCCGTTTACTCCTTTTAGGTGAGTTTGCTTCTAATTATTCTAAGGCTCTCATCTATGCTGTTAGTTGTCTAGTATGGGGTTTTTCTAGACTTTTCATATAGGCATCTAGTGCTGTGAATTTTCCTCTCAAGACAGCTTTAACTGTGTCCCACAAGTTTGGGTACATTGTGGATTCATTTTTGCCAAATTCTAGGAGTCTTTGATTTCTTTCTTAATTTCTTCCATGACTCAAGATGGTTCAGTTGAGTGATGTTTAGTTTCCATGAATTAATAGGCTTTCTGTGATTTTTGGTGTTGTTAAATTCTAACTTTAGGCCCTGGTGGTCCAATATGATACAATGGATTATTTCCAATTTTTTATATCTATTGATATTTGCTTTATGACCAATTATGTGGTCAGTTGTAGAGAAAGTTCTATGAGCAGCTGAGAAATATGTATATTCCTTTGCATTTGGGTGGAAACTTCTGTAAATACCTATTAAATCCATATGCATCATAACCTTTGTTAGACTCCTTATTTCTCTTTTGAGTCTCTGTCTGGTTGACCTCTCCTGGGGTGAAAGTGGGGTATTGAAATCTCCCACTATTATAGTGAAGGAATTGATATGGGATTTGAGCTTTAGTAGTGTTTCTTTTACATAGATAGGTGCCTTTATATTAGGGGAATAATCATTCAGGATTGAAATCTCCTCCTGACCAATTTGTCCTGCAATGAATAAGTAATGTCCATCTTAGTCCCTTTTAACTGATTTTAGTTTAAAGTCTACTTGGTTAGATATTACGATGGAAATCCCAGCTTGCTTCTTAGGACCATTTGACTGAAAAATCTTTTCTTAACCCTTTACTCTGAGCCTGTGTCTGTCTTTGTAGTTGAGTTATGATTCTTGTATGCATCAAAAGGATGGCTTTTGTTTTTGTATCCATCTTGTTTGTGTGCATCTTTTTATAGGTGAGTTGAGTCCACTGATATTAACAGATATTATTGATCACTGATTGATGTTTCTTGTTATTTTTGATGGTAGCTTGTATGTATTTCATTTCCTTGGGCTTTTCTTCTGAGGGGTTATTGATAGTTTGTGGTTTCATGGGTGTATCTGGGAATCTTAGATTGGAGTTTTTCCTCTAATGCTTTCTAAAAGGCCCGATTGGTAGATAGGTGTTGTTTCATTCTGACTTTGTCTTGGAATATCTTGTTTATTCCATCTATGGTGATTAATAATTTTGCTGGGAATCATGTTCTAGGTTGGCAGCCATGTTGTACTAGTTTCGGTATATCTTCTGACCAAGCCCTTCTTGCTTTCATTACTTCCATTGTATAGTCAGGGATTATTCTGATGTATGTTCCTTTTAGGTAATTTGGCCCTTTTCTTTTGCAGCTCTTAAAATTTTTTTCTTTGTTTTGTATTTTTTATGGCTTGATAATTATGTGGCAAGTGGACTTTTGGGGAGGTCATATCTGTTTGGTGTTCTGTAAGCTTCTTGTGTATTTATAGGCATTTCTTTCTTTTAGTTAGGAAAGTTTTCTTCTATGATTTTATGAAATATATTATCTGTGCCTTTGATCTGATATTCTTCCTTTTCTTCTATTCCTATTATTCTCGGGGTAGGTCTTTTCATGGTATCAAAGATATCCTGAACATATTTGTTATTGCTTTTTTGATTTTAGTATTTTTTTTACTGATGTATCTATTGCTGCTACTGAGCCTTCCAATCCAGAGATTCTCTCTTCCATCTCTTGGATTCTGTTGGTTATGCTTTTGTGTGTATTTCCAGCTCTTTTCTTCAGATTTTTCTATTTATATCTTTGCCTCCTTTTGTGCCTCTTTTATTGCATCAATTTCAATTTTTAGTTTTTGGAATGTTTCTTTCATATTTTGGTTTACATTTTCTTGGTTTTCTTTCAAGAATTTGTTCATCTCTTCCATTTTTTACATTCTCTTTTAAGACTTCTATCATCTTCTTAAAGGTGTTTTTGGTGTTGTTTCCTTCATTGCTCTGTTCTGGTCTTGTAGTTGCAGAACCACCAGTTTCTTCTGGTGTTACCTTGTTCTTTTTATTGTTATATGTATTTTTGCACTGGCATCTACCCATAGCTTCAGTGGTTCATGATTAGGCAGCTCTTAGTCAGATGAGGCAAGAGGGTTTGTTTGTCTCCTGTCTCCTATGAGCAAGTAGTCTGCTCTATTGCTCACTCTGCTGTAGACAGGAGTCTGAATTTCAAATCCTCAGTCCTTCTCTGATGATGCAGTTTGCCCTGGTGGCAGAGCCCAGCAGTGCAAGGTCCCCTCTTTAGGTGTCCCTGTAGGAGGCCATCACAACCAAACCCTAGCTCCTTTCTTCTAGGGAGAGTCTGAGATCAGACCCTAGGGAATGACCCCTTTACCAGAGAGGTACTCTCCAGATGGGTGGTCTAGGTGCTGGAATCTGCTCACCTCTCTACAGGGGTCTGGATTTCAAAGGATCCTGTCCTTCTTTGATGATGCAGTTCACTCCCTGGCGCTTGGCACGGTTGTGTAAGGCTCCCTCTTTTAGATGTCACTGGAGGAGCCCCTCACAGCCAAACTCTAGCTCCTATCTGCTAGGAGAGCTCTTCATTACTTCTATTTTGATTTCTAATTCCCAGAATGTTTCTTTCTCCTGTTTGTTTTATTTTTCTTGTTTTTTTATGATTTTCTTTCAGGGATTTGTTAATGTCTTTTTTTTAATTATTTTGTCCTATTTCTTTAGGGCAGTCTTTTTTTTATTCTATTTTAAAGCTTCTATTATCATTGTAAAGTTGTTTTAAAGCTTGTTTCCTCTGTTTCCCCTTCATTTCTATGCTCAAGTCTTGATGTTGTAGAACCTCCAGCTTTTTCTGTTTGTATCTTGTTGACCTTTATATTGTTATATGTATTCTTGCACTGGTGTCTGTCTATTGCTTCCTCAGTTCACCCTTATTCAGTTTTGGTTGGCTCTTAGTCAGCTGTGGGCCAGGGGGCCTATGTGTCTCCAGTAATTGCTGGTACTTTACTTATTTTGTTGTTAGTTGGCTGTAGAACATGAAGCAGTGTTTCTCCCATTGTTGCAGGGGTGGTTCTTAGCTCTTAGTAGACTGTTAGTCAGCTTTCAGTCAGGTCTTATTTAGTTGTGTTGCAGGTTGTTTTATGGGTGGTCTAGTTTTGGAGTGTGATGATGCAGATTGTGATTTGAGTGGGGTGGCCTATTGTATGTCCTTTCTGCTGTGTTTTGCTGGGGATTGGGCTTGGGGTCCTTTCCCAGCTTTCTTCGGTTTAGGGCAGAGCACAGAGTGGTTGGGGTTCTGAAGCTGTATTCCCAGATAGGTGTTTTGAGAGCAGCAAGGTCTCCACTTGGCTAGAGAGACTGGTTTCCATTCATCTTTTATTTAGCTGTATATCGTAAGGGTTGAGGTGGTCCAGTTGTCAGAGTACGAGCTTTTTTCTATTTTTTTAGAGAGTTTTTGATATCCTCCTTTAAGGCTTTTATTATTTTCTTCAAGCTATTTTTAAGGTTGTTTTCCTCTGCTTCTTCTGCATTGCCTTGCTCTGATCTTGATGTTGTCCAACCACTAGATTGCTGCCATATTATTTTTATGGTTTACATGTATTCTTACACAGTTAGTTGTCTGTCCATTGCTTCCTCTGTTTGCAGCAAGATTTATCTAAATCTTAGAGAAATGATTTTGTCACCATCTTTTCTCATTGTGTCTATGTTTCAGGACACACCTTATTTAGTCTTCTTTTAGTCTAGTCTGGTTTCTTGGTTCACTTGGAGGAAAGATATTTTCTTAGTCTCTTAGTGTGCTGTGGGCCAGGGGTCTGCATGTTTCAGGTTGTTGCAGAGGTTGCTAATATCGACTTGTGATGGCAAGGATTGGGAATGGAATGATGTTTTGTCGCTGGGGTGTCCAGCAGGCTGTGTTTTGTGGAGTGTTTTGGCTTGCCAAGGGTTTCCCTGCTGGCTAGGATTTAGGGTAGACCCAGGTGGGGGTGAGTTTCCAAGGGATGCGTCCTCAGGCTAGGTTGTGGAGACTGTGGACTCCATTTGACCTGAGTGCTGTGTCACTTACCCCTTCAACTGATTGATCTGAGGGATTTTGAAGAAGGAAAAAAATCATACTTAGAATATACTGCATTAAAATTTATTTTCAATAAAATGATCCTGAATTTTTTTAATAAATGAAAACAGTTCTCTGTCCTCTTTTAAAGTAAAAAATATTTAAAATTATCACTTTAATTAGGACCATAATAAATGGTAATTTTGTTGTGTCTTGAGTCCCTAACAAAAATTTTAAGTGAAAATTGTAAAGAGTTTCTGAATCCTGAAGACACTGTGTACATGGCAGCCAGTAATACCCCACAGACTCATTAAATGGAGAGAGAAGAGGGAACCAGTAACAAGTGGAGGTTTATCAAAGTCATCAAATCTTTGCATATCATGAAACTAAGTATTTCCAAATCTCAATAGCCCAACATGTGCTTGAATATTTTGAAATATATTAATAATAATAAATAATAATTAATAATAATAAAATAAAAACTAAGAATTAATTAGTCTTTATTTAAGAAATGAGTGACAACTTTTAGCATGGTTATGACATAATATCATCTTGTCCTACAGTTCACATTTGCCCCATATTAAATTTTAACAGATTCATATCTCTGCATGACTTTTTTCCACTTAGTCTCACTCTTCAATAACATTGCAAACAAGTTGCTAGCAGGGTGCATTTTTATTTGACAATGTCCAGGTCTTTACTGCCCTTCGGTTTTTTCATGTTTCCTGGGATTTCAATATATATATATATATATGTGTATGTATATATATATATATCAATAAAGGGCATGGAAAGATGACTTCTGCAGAGACATTTATGTTTGTGACATTGACTGTGTGTTGAAAACTTATAGCAGTTAAAAAAATGAGAGCTGCTCTTTTGTAGTGTCAGTTCAAAAAAGAAATAATCACTTGGGATATTTTACTTTGTATCTGCTGCAAAGACACCCAGCAGAGAAGAAAGGCTTGTGAAACCATAGAAGGCAGTAAATGTCAGGAAAGGTGGGCCATTCTTGCTCATAACTATGAGGGCAGCCTACTTCTACTCAATTTCATTGCTATGCTTAGTCAACCATAACTGTATGTCAAGCTGATCTTTGCTCTTTGGAAGTCTAGAAGTAACTGCAGGTAGAAAACTTTGTACTACAATTTTTCAGGAATTAAAAACTTTACTGTAGTTAAAGTATAATATTAATATTTACTTCTTAAAATTAGTTTATTTTAAATTTCACTGAGAAAGAGTTTTTCAGGTATTCCAGTTTTGCCTTAATCATTTATTTAGTTCTTCAAACTAATACTAGAAGATGTGTGTGTGTGTGTGTGTGTGTGTTTGTGTGTGTGTGTGTATATACTCATGGGCTATGCAATTTAAATAATTCTCTCAAACATAATTTATGTTTTATAATAACCAAGTTTTTTTAATAATATCATAAAACCATTCTGTTCAGTTGTGGACTTAACATGACAATATAAAGATAAACTAATTATTGCTAAATGTAGATTTTATGAAGGATATGAAATATCTTACAGTTACATTGAATAAGATTAATAACAGAAGTAAAATAGCAAAAATAAAACAGTTCAATGAGACATTTAATTTTATATTAACAAGTGATGATTAAAAATTTAATTATGTTTTCTCTGTGTGTACATAATTGTATTTGTATGGTTTTTGCCTTTGATAGTTGTTTATGACTGTTATGCCTTCATCATGGTAAGAATAATGACACATACAAATGATTTAATCATGGGTTTTAATCACTTGTCTTTTGCTATCTTGAAACTTTGTATACATTAATGTTCCTAGAGTAAGTGATATCAATGCCCTGTATAGAAATGAGGACTCAAAGTTCTGCGACTGTCAGCATTTTTTCTTTATTATGAGTAAAGTCATAATTTTTAACTATGTATATCCTTGTTCAAGATCCCTTCCCCCCACATCCCTTCCAGTCACTCTCTCTTCTTCACATCACTTTAACTCCTCCCCAGGAAGGGCAGGAGGTCCCAAGGTCCAAATGTGGCTTAGTTGAGCATCCACTCCTGACAGATACACTTTCCTTACCCCAACATCAAGACTGGATCAGGTTTTCCTCTGGAGGGAGTGGGATCCAAGGTGCCTGTCCAAGGTGTTTCAGATTCCAAGCTGTTCAGTGTTTGTGGTTCTAGTTTGGATATGCTTTGCTTTTTGATTTTTTGTTTAGAGTCCACTAATGAGTAAGGACATCCCCTGCTTATTTTTCTGGGTTTGTGATACCTCGCTAAGGGGATATTCTCCAAATCAATCCATTTGCCTGCAAATCTTGGAGATCATTTTTTCTTACTGCTGAGTAGTACTCCATTGCGTAGATGTACCACAGTTTGTTAATCGATTTGTCAGTTGAGGGGCATCTAGATTGTTTCCAGGTTCTTGCTACTGCAAATATTGCTGCTATGAACATAGTTTAGTTAATGCCTTAGTTATTACTATCTGCTTTAAGCATTGCTCATTATATGAAGAAGATTTGTGATCAAGGCTGAAGTCAATAATAGTCTATGGACATTTCCTTGAGTATCTAAATGGCAGTTTGACTACATGTCTATATATTTAGCCATGAATGGTAGAAAGTTTCTAAGTATTTATAACCTTTGAGCCATAGTTTTTGTTGAAGTGTGGTTGAATGTCAGATATGTATATATTTCCATTATGGATCAATTCTTAAATCTAGTCACTAAGTGGCATATAAAATTTTATGACCATACACTAGTGAGCAAATCTATATATTCAGGTAAATATTTCCTTCAAAATATGTTGCTTTCTTGATAGAACAATCAAATCATATAGAATTGTGAAAAGTTCTTAATTGATTGTGTTTTCAATGCACAAGTACAATTTTGTTATTTGAAAGTCTTTAAGTTTGACTGATTGAATTACCTGTGTATCTTGCCTTCATTTAGCCATATGTCATTTTAAAACATTCATTGTAAGCAATTC
Source organism: Sigmodon hispidus (assembly GCA_004025045.1). NCBI lineage: Eukaryota > Metazoa > Chordata > Mammalia > Rodentia > Cricetidae > Sigmodon > Sigmodon hispidus. The sequence continues at coordinate 203,564 of PVIH01001316.1, forward strand.
CTATTTTATCTATTGTTGAGTGATTACAATGAAAATGAAACAATGTCTCCAGGTGGACACTGTTGCCCAGTATAATATAATAAATAGCTAAGAAATACATAGCTAAAAATTAATCATAATTTTGTTTTAAACAATATTTTTTTCATATGGGTCAATTTTGCCATTTATCATCTCTTATTAGATTCCCACTTAGCCAAAATAATGCCTCTGCTAGATGATATTTTTAAATGATACTGAATTGTCCTTGCATGGCAATACTTATTACTCATAGCTTCTCAGGTTGGCCCTAGTTATAATCTCTTGCTAGTATAGACCTATTGAGTACATATGTGATCACAGAATTATTTTCACAAATTTATCACATCACACCAAAGTTTTCTGTCTTATGTACCATTATTGATCTTTACAAGCTTGAATTTCTGTTTCAGTGTCTTACATGGCTTTTTAGATATCTAGTTATTTATGATTGTTTCCCTCTCCTCATTCTATACTTTATTCTAAAAAGTTATTTTATATATATTATAAAAAGTTACTTTCTGGAAATATTAAGAACTTAAGAAAAATAATTATTCTCCAGATACCTGAGATAGCATGTCTATAATCAACATAGGAATATTTTTGAAGAATATTTGTCTATGATTTTCATTGTTTATTGACATTTACTTATATCAAGTAGACATTTTTTCTCTTCCTTTATTATTGATCTACAACTAATACAGTCTTTTCTTTTATGGGAATTCATTCTATAAAATTTAATCTAAAAGGTTCTAATGATGGACAAGCAATAACTGATCCCTGTCAGGTACTGGCTGAAATCCTTTGCATGTAAACAAAAAACAAAGAGTGACCTCGAACTGGGCAAGCCAACATCTGCAGGGGTCTCTGAAGGACAGACTCAGACACTGACCAGAGAGGTGACAGGAGGCACACAAACCCGAGTGCCACAACTGACCAGGACCCATCTAATTGTGAACCACTGAAGCCATGGGCAAACATCAGTGCAAAAAATTACATAATAATACAAAGGACAACATGGTAACACCAGAAGAGAGTGGTGATCTTACAAATACAAGACCTAAACTGAGCAACGAAGAGGAAACAGAAGGAAGCAACACAAAAAATTCCTTTTTGATGATCATCGAGGCTCTAAAAGAAGATATGAAAAAAAGGGTTAAAGAAATAGAAGAAAATACAAACAAAACACTGGAAGAGATGAACAAATCTATGAAAGAAATATGCCAGGAACTAAAAGCGGAAATAAAAGCTGAAATAAAAGCTGAAATAGAAGCAATAAAACAGACACAAAATGAGGCAAAGATGAAAATAGAAAACCTGAAAAAAAAAGCTGGAACCACAGATACAAGCATAATAAACAGAGTTCAAGAGATGGAAGATAGAATCTCTGAAGTGGAAGACGCAGTAGCTCAAATAGATATATCAGTCAAAGAAAATAGTAAAACGAAAAAAGCCATAACTCAAAATGTTCAGGAAATCTGGGACACCATGGAAAGACCTAATTTGAGAATAATAGGAATAGAAGAAGGAGAAGAATACCAGCTCAAAGGCACAGATAATGTTTTCAATAAAATCATAGAAGAAAACTTACCTAACCTGAAGAAGGAAATGCCTATAAAGATAGAAGCTTACAGAACACCAAATAGATAAGATCCCCCAAAAAAAAGTCAATGCGCCACATTATAATCAAGCCACAAAACATACAGAACAAAGAAAAAATTTTAAGAGCTGCAAAAGAAAAGGGTCAACTCACATATAAAGGCAGACCCATCAGAATAACGCCAGACTATTCAATGGAAACGATGAAAGCTACAAGGGCTTGGTCAGAAGTTATACAGACACTAAAAGAGCATGGCTGCCAAACTAAAATACTATACCCTGCAAAATTATCAATCACCATAGATGAAGTAAACAAGGTATTTCAGGACAAAGTAAGATTGAAAGTATATCTATCTACCAACCCATCACTACAGAGAGTATTAGAGGGAAAACTCCAACCTAAGGACCCCAGATACACCCACGAAATCACAATCAATAAGTCCACAGAAGAATACCCTAGAGAAAGGAAATACAAACAAGTTGCCATCAAAAATGGCAGGAAATGTGAATCAGTGGTCACTAATTTCCCTTAATATCAATGGTCTCAACTCTCCTATAAAACGTTACACACTAACAAGATGGATACAACAACAGAAGCCATCCTTCTATTGCCTACAAGAAACACACCTAAACCATAAAGATAGACACAGGATTAAAGTAAAGGGTTGGGAAAAGATTTTCCAGTCAAATGGTCCTAAGAAACAAGCAGGGGTTGCAATCTTAATATCTAACAAAGTTGACTTTAAGCTAAAAGCAATTAAAAGGGACCAAGAGGGTCACTACTTATTCATCACAGGAAAAATTGGTCAAGAGGAGATTTCAATCTTAAATATTTATACCCCTAATATAGGGCACCTACATATGTAAAAGAAACACTGCTAAAGCTCGAATCCCACACCAATTCTTATACCCTAATAGTGGGAGACTTCAATACCCCACTTTCAACCCTGGATAGATCAACCAGACAGAGCCTCAAGAGAGAAATAAGGAGTCTAAATGAGGTTATGATGCAAATGGATTTCATAGATATCTACAGATCCTTCCACCTAAAGGCAAAAGAATATACATATTTCTCAGCTCCTCATAGAACTTTCTCCAAAATTGACCACATAATTGGTCATAAAGCAAATATCAGCAGATACAAAAAAATGGAAATAATCTCTTGTAACATATCGGACCACCAGGGCCTAAAGTTAGATTTCAACAACATCAAAAACCAAAGAAAGCCTACCAACTCATGGAAACTAAAGATCAATCAGCTGAACCATTTTGGGTCAAGGAAGAAATTAAGAAAGAAATCAAAGTCTTCCTAGAATTCAATGAAAATGAATCTACAACGTATCCAAACTTGTGGGACACAATGAAAGCAGTCTTAAGAGGAAAATTCATAGCGCTAGATGCCTATGTGAAAAACCTAGAGAAATCACACACTAGAGACCTAACAGCACAGCTGAAAGCCTTAGATCAATTAGAAGCGAACTCACCTAGAAGGAGTAGATGGCAGGAAATAATCAAACTTAGAGTGAAATCAATACAATTGAAACAAAAAGAACAATACAAAGAATCAACGAATCTAAGAGTTGGTTCTTTGAGAAAGTTTAACAAGATAGATAAGCCCTTAGCCAAACTAATGAAAAATCAGAGAGAGAATGTCCAAATCAACAAAATCAGAAATGAAAAGTGGGACATAACAACAGACCCCCAGGAAATACAGAGAATTATCAGGTCATATTTTGAAAATCTGTATTGCACAAAAATGGAAAACCTAGAAGAAATGGACAGCTTTCTGAACAGGTACCATCTACCAAAATTAAATGAAGATCAGATTAATTACCTAAACCAGCCTATAACCCTTAAGGAAATGGAAACTGTTATTAAAAACCTCCCCCAAAATAAAAGCCCTGTTCCAGATGGTTTCAGTGCCGAATTCTACCAGACATTCAAAGAAGAATTACTACCATTACTCCACAAACTATTTCACACAGTAGAAACTGAAGGAATATTGCCAAATTCCTTTTATGAGGACACAATCACCCTAACACCCAAGCCACACAAAGGTACAACAAAGAAGAAAAATTACAGACCAATTTCCCTCATGAATATTGATGCAAAAATTCTCAACAAAATTTTGGCAAACCGTATACAACAATGCATAAAAGATATCATCCACCATGACTAAGTAGGCTTCATCCCAGATATGTGGGGCTGGTTTAACATATGAAAAACTGTAAATGTTATCCGTCATATAAACAAACTAAAGGAACAAAACCACATGATCATATCCTTAGATGCAGAAAAAGCCTTTGATAAAATCCAACACTCCTTTATGATTAAAGCCCGGAAAGATCAGGAATACAGGGAGAATACCTAAATATAATTAAGGCGATTTATAAGAAGCCGACAGGTAGTATCAAACTTAATGGAGAAAAACTCAAAGAAATCCCACTAAAGTCAGGAACTAGACAAGGATGTCCTCTCTCCCCTTATCTATTCGATATAGTTCTCGAAGTTTTAGCTACAGCAGTAAGGGAACGAAAAGAGATTAAGGGCATACAAATTGGAAAGGAAGAAGTGAAGCTATCTCTATTTGCAGATGATATGATTGCATACATAAGTGACCCACAAAATTATTCCAAGGAACTGCTACAGCTGATAAACACCTTTAGCAATGTAGCAGGATACAAGATAAACTCAAAGAAATCAGTAGCCCTTCTATACACTAAAGATAGAAGAGCTGAAAAAGAAATAAGGGAAACATTACCCTTTATATTAGTTACAAATAGTATTAAATACCTTGGATTAACTATAACCAAAGAAGTAACAGACCTATTTGACAAAAAAATTAAATCATTGAAGAAAGAAATTGAAGAGAATATCAGAAAATGGAAAGTTCTCCCATGTTCCTGGATTGGTACGATAAACATAGTAAAAATGGCAATTCTACCAAAGGCAATCTACAGATTCAAAGCACTGCCTATCAAAATCCCAGCAGAATATTTTTTGGACCTTGAAAGAACAATACTCAATTTCATTTGGAATAACAGGAAAGCCAGGATTGCCAAAACAATTTTACTCAACAAAAGAACCTCAGGAGGTATCACCATCCCTGACTTCAAGCTATACTATAGTAGTACAGTAATAAAAACAGCCTGGTGCTGGCATAAAAACAGACTTGTGGACCAATGGAATAGAATTGAGGATCCAGACATTAACCCAAAAACCTATGAACACCTAATCTTTGACAAACAGGCCCAAAACATTCAATGGAAAAAAGATAGTATATTTAAAAAATGGTGTTGGCATAGCTGGATGGAAGTGTGTAGAAAAATGCAAATAGATCCGAGCCTGTCACCCTGCACAAAACTCAAATCCAAGTGGATCAAAGACCTCAACATTAACCCAGCCACTTTAAACTTGATAAAAAAGAAAGTGGGATATACTCTTCTACGAGTTGGCACAGGCGCCCACTTCCTTGGCACAGGCACTAAGAACAACAATCAATAAGTGGGATCTCCTGAAGCTGGGAAGCTTCTGCAAAGCCAATAGGACAAAACGCCAGCCTACAGAATGGGAAAAGATTTTCACCAACTCTACAAGTGACAGAGGACTGATCTCTAAGATATATAAAGAGCTCAAGAATTTAGACCCCAAAACCCTGAATAACCCTATCAAAAAATGAGGTACAGATTTAAAAAGGGAATTCTGAGCAGAGAATCTATGAATGGTTGAAAGGCACCTGAAAAAGTGCTCTTCATCTTTAGCCATCAGAGAAATGCAAATCAAAACAACTTTGAGATACCACCTAACACCTGTTAGATTGGCTAAGATAAAAGGCACAGATGACAGCCTATGTTGGAGAGGATGTGGAGCAAGGGGAACACTCTTCCATTGTTGGTGGGAGTGTAAGTTTGTTCAGCCACTTTGGAATGCAATATGGAGGTTTCTCAGAAAATTGAGAATCAATCTCCCCAAGGACCCAGTAATACCACTTCTGGGTGTATACTATAAAGAGGTACATTCACACTCCAAAGGTATTAGCTCAACTATGTTCATAGCAGCATTATTTGTAATAGCAAGAACCTGGAAACAACCTAGATGTCCCTCAACTGAAGAATGGATTAACAAACTGTGGTACATCTACACAATGGAATACTACTGAGCAGTAAGAAAAAATGATATCCTAAAATTCACAGGCAAATGGATGGATTTGGAGAATATCCTCCTGAGCGAGGTATCACAATCTCAGAGAGATAAGCAGGGGATGTACTCACTCACTAGTGTTCTCTAAACAAACAAACAAGAAAAAAAGCCAAACATGCCCAAGAGGCAAACCACAACCACTAAACAGCTTGGGATCAGAAACACCCTGGACTGTCCCTTCGAACCCCATTCCAACTATAGGAATACCAGACTCACTCTTGAGGGAAGGGGCTCAAAGCTGGATTTGGCCAGGATTGGAGACTGATCCAAGCATTATTGGGTCAGTGAGACCATAGGACTGTCTGCTCCCTGCCCAGAGAAGGGATGGGGAGTTGCAGAGAAGAAATATGTCAAGATGTGGTGGGAGGGGGAAGGGACCTTGAATAAGGATATACAGGGATGAAAAAAAATTTCAGAGGGAAAGTTGAACACAAAGAAAATATATGTGTAGCAATCTTATTTGCATTTCCACCCTTGATAAGCCATGCTTATGATTCTTATCCTCTTCATAGTTATTGTTAACTTTTCCTCATTTTAAAATCATGTTACTGTTTTTTTGTTAAATACAAAATAAAGAAGGAAAAAAAGAGAGTGTACCTGCATCACATGATAGTTCTATCTTTAGTTCTTTTGAGAAAGATATCTATTTATTTCCATATTGGATGCACAGGTTTATAATTCCCAAAGAAGTTTTTTGTTTTATTTTATTATTATGAACAAAGAAGTCACACTTTCTATCTTTGTATATCCTTACTCAAGGTCCCTTCTCCCTCCCAACACATCAGGTCATTCTCTCCTCTCCACTACAGCCAATCCCCCCACTTAGGCAGACAGAGGGCAGTCCCAAAGTCCCACTGTCCGAATATTGTTTAGTTCAGCCTCCACTCCAGGCAGATCCACTTTTCTCCCCACAAATGCAAGACTGAGTCAGGTGTTCCTCTAGGGAGAGTGGGCTCCAAGGAATTAGTCCAGGTGTTTCCACTCCCAAGCTGTTCAGTGGTTGTGGTTTGCAGTTTGAGCATGCTGTGCTTTTTTCTTTCTTTTTTGTTTGTTTGTTTGTTTAGAGTCCACTAATGAGTAAGTACATCCCCTGCTTATTTTTCTGGGTTTGTGATACCTCACTCAGGAGGATATTCTCCAAATCCATCTATTTGCCTGCAAATTTTAGGATATCATTTTTTCTTACTGCTGAGTAGTACTCCATTGTGAGATTACCACAGTTTGTTAATCCATTCTTTAGTTGAGGGGCATCTAGGTTGTTTCTAGGTCCTATTACAAATAATGCTGCTAAGAACATAGTTAAGCTAATGCCTTTAGTGTGCAACTGTGCATCTTTACGGTATACACCCAGAAGTGGTATTGTTGGGTCCTTGGGGAGACTGATTACTAATTTTCTGAGAAACCTCCATACTGCATTCCAAAATGGCTGAACAAGCTTACACTCCCACAAACAATGGAGGAGTGTTAGCCTGGCTCTGCATCCTCTCCAGCATAGGCTGTCATCTGTGCCTTTTATCTTAGCCAGTCTAACAGGTGTCAGGTGGTATCTCAAAGTTGTTTTGATTTGCATTTCTCTGATGGCTAAAGATGGTGAGCACTTTTTCAGGTGCCTTTCAGCCTTTTTAGATCTGATTCCCATTTTTTGATTGAGTTATTCAAGGTTTTGGGCTCTAGATTCCTGAGTTCTTTATATATCTTAGTGATCAGTCATCGATCACTTGTAGGGTTGGGTAAAATCTTTTCCCATTCTGTAGGTTGTTGTTTTGTCCTATTGCTAGTGCCCTTGGCTTTCCAGAAGCTTCTCAGGAGATCCCACTTATTAATTGTTGATTTTAGTGTCTCTGCCACTGGTGTTATATTTAGGAAGTGGTCTCCTGTGCCAATTCATAGAAGTGTATTTCCCACTTTCTTTTCTTTCAAGTTTAAAGTGGCTGGGTTTATGTTGAGGTCTTTCATCCACTTGGATTTGAGTTTTGTGCAGGGTTACAAGCTTGGATCTATTTGCATTTTTTTACACACCAACATCCTGCTATGCCAACACCATTTGTAAAATAAACTATCTTTTTTCCATTGAATATTTTGGGCCTTTTTGTCGAAGACCAGGTGTTCTATTTGCAGATGATATGATTATATACATAAATGACCCACAAAATTCTTCCAAGGAACTTCTACAGCTGATAATCATCTTCAGCAATGTAGCAGGATACAAGATTAACTCAAAGAAATCAGTAGCCCTTCTATACACTAAAGATAGAAGAGCTGAAAAAGAAATAAGGGAAACATTACCTTTTTTAATAACTGCAAATAATATTAAATACCTTGGAGTAACTATAACCTAAGATGTAACAGATCTATTTGACAAAAATTTTAAATATCTGAAGAAAGAAATTGAAGAAGATATCAGAAAATGGAAAGCTCTCCCATGTTCCTGGATAGGTAGGATCAACATAGTAAAAATGGCAATTCTACCAAAAGCAATCTACAGATTCAATGCACTGCCCGTCAAAATCCCAACACAATATTTTTTGGACCTTGAAAGAAAGATAGGCAATTTCTTCTGGAACAACAGGAAATCCCGGATTGCCAAAACAATTTTGCTGAACAAACGAATCTCGGAGGCATTACCATCCCTGACTTCAAGTTATACTATAGAGCTACAGTAATAAAAATAGCCTGGTACTGGCATAAAATCAAACTTGTGGATCAATGGAATAGAATTGAGGTTCCAGACATTAACCCAAAAACCTATGAACAACTGATTTTTGACACTGAAGTTTTTAATAAAAATCATACAGATACATCTTCACCCCACTTTACTGTTGTTTACAACTGTTTGGAAAATAATAGTTTGTTATTTTTTATTGCTTTGTTTTTGCATTCTTATATGCTCATATGTATAAGACAGAATTGTTTTCAAATAAAATCTAAGTGTAATTAAATCCTAATTGTTTTAGTTAATATGTGTAAAAGATATTTTTATTTATTAAAAATTAAATCTTAAGATGTTTAAATTTCTGAAGTTGTAACATTGTATTCATAAAACTAAGCAAATAATATTTTGACCAATTCAAAATGTATTTTGTGATATTTGTAGTAACCTACAGGTGTAAATAAGTGTGTACTGTAGCTAATCAAATATTTTTTTTCAAGGAGTCATTTTTAATTAGTATAATAAAGTGAGATTAAAAGGATTATTTATATTTATTGATATTATGTTTACTTCTAATATAGTGAATCAAACATTTTTACTTTGTTATAATTATTTAAAACTTTCAAAAAATTAACTTAATATTATCACCATTGACCGTCATTTTTAGTCACTGAAAAAGTATATTTGGTTGTCATTAAAATGTTTCTTAGTCTATATCTTTTTCCTCTAATTGTTCATTACTGAACCAAATTCTACTCATCTTGAGATAATAAATTCTTTAGGATGCCAATACAAATTGAGTAGAAAGCAGTAGTTTATTGTGTTCTAACTCTGCCTTAAAAGTGCTCTTCTAAACTTACTCATATTCTACTTCAATAATTGTTCTGTTTTCCATTATTTGGTTTCCTTTTAATGCATATTGCATTTTTACATAGTGATATACAATTTTAAATATAAATATTGGGCAACATTGATAATACTAATGGCTGTTTGGGCTATATAACGTTTGAAATATCTCCAACATCACAAAATATCACTTGGTAACTATTCAGCTCCTATAGATTTTGCCTCTCATATGATTATACATTAGATTCTTAATTACTAGAGTATTAATAACATTTATCATTGTTTTTCTTAAACTTTAAAACAACTATGCCTAATAAAAAGCATAAATTGGTTCTATGAAAGACAAATCTCTTTCATGTGTTTTGTAATATTCTACTGATGTATAACTCTAAGTGAAAAAGGATCACATAACATCAAATAGCATTCTATTTCTCTAAATTGTTCTTAAGTACTTTCTAAAATATTAAAACAATTTCCTATGGGGAGGAAGGTGATGTGTCTAAAATACTTGGCTAAATTCAACTTCTTTGGGGCCTTAGGATTTTGACCTCTTCTGATCCATTTTTCATTTTTGTTTCATAGTCATATGAACTGGAAACTAGAAGACACCTAAATTTTCTGATGAGGATATTGAAGCTTCCTGACTGACAAATTTTAAACATGACAATATTATTCTCAACATATTCTTTATTTTAGTTTAATATTTTCATATATTTATATTTATTATTTGGTGATTTTACATTATATATCCCAAAAACTCTTGCTACACAATTCCAAACACCAAATATACATGCTAAATATAAGAAATATTACGTGCTTAGGAGGTACTGATTACTTCTTGCTTGCAGAGGATTAATTTTCAAAAATTGAATTTAAATGGAACAATAATTTAATGTGCTTTTATGAATATTACATAAAAAGTAAAGTTTGTATAATATATGTTACATATATTATTCAAGAAAATGAAAATTACATCAGCAAGTAATTTACCTTTTACTGTGTCCCACTTGAAAATCAAACAGATGTCATAAGTGTCTATCTGAGCAGGTTTTTTAAAAAAATATTCTAATTTCAATTATAGGATAATCAGATATAATTTACTACTATCTTTTAAGCTTATTTTCTACTATGTTCTTGATATTATAAAAAAATTTTCTAGAACCATAACATGACAATTTTCTCCCTAAAATTACTATTAAATATCTTTAGCCCCAGCTTTGTTCTAATTATATTTATTCTGAATCTTTTATTATTATTATTTACACATGTGCATTCCCATCATGCATTAGCTGTGAAGTTCATGTTGAATAGTGAAATTTTTAACTCTGTGACAAACTGAGTAGCTTCAAGAGAAATTGCATACATTAGAAGTCACACTGACAACATTGAGGGCAATGGAGCTCCCAAAGATAAAATGTGATGAAATTGGGTATTTCATCATTATATTTATAGAATCAAAATTTTATTCTAATATTGTGAATAGTGAAAGGCAAATATAACTTCTAAATCAAACAAAACTGCTAACATTTCTAAGTTTTACACAGCTATTGACTTTTAAATTATAAGTAAATTGCAATACAAAATGCTTTCAATTTCTAAATGACTTTCAATACCGTGTGTAAGTTGAAAGATGTTTCTATTTTCCTGTATAATCATGAAGAAAACTCATAATTATATAGAGATGAGTTTTAAAATAACTGAATTATTTGATTATGACTCTATCCTATTTTTAAAGTACTTAATTTTTACTTTAAAAATTGTGAATCAAAAAGTTAAATGTTTACTGTCACAATTCCTATGGTGTTTGCTTTGCCTTCTGGCATTTTGAACAATCACAGTAATTATTTTGTCAGAAATGAACACAGTCTTCTGTTTTTTCCCAAGGATTGAAGTAGAAATATTTGTGTCATTTAACAAAATAAAAGCAAATGATTGGAACAGCCATTAGTATATAATTTATAAAGCTAGATACTTTCAGAAGTTTAATCATTCCTTTTGGATATAATTAATTACAGAGGCAATTTAAGATTTCAGTTTATTTATGGTTTTAGCTGTTTATTTTTGAGATTATAAATTTAATTTCAACAATTCTTCCTTTTCTTTAATTCCATCAAATCCTTCAACACACTTTCTCTACTTTCCTTCAAAGTAGAAACTGTTTATAAATATATATATATATATATATTTATACATGTTGCATCTCTTAGCAATATCAAAAGCACACACATAACGTTTTACCATCATGACTCCTAATATGATAGCTGAAGAAGAATGAAACTAACAACATGCAGATTTGACAGGAAAAAGTAGGCATTAACCCTACACAAAGAATTATCAGCAATGGAAGAATACTATAAATGTAAGAGGTATTTCTCCACAGGGACAAGCACAATATTTGATTGTCCAGTGCCCAATATTTTGCCCTGAAAACTCTAATGAAGGTGAAATTATGCAGAATGACAAGGTGATTTTTTTGGTAAAGTTTTATTAGCTTTATCTCCTGGAATTTTCTGGGAATTCCATCATAAGGAACCAGAGGAACCTTGGCTCAGATGTTTTCTAAATTTAAGACAACTCACACATCTTCTTGGGCAGGACTGAAACTCATACTACATGTGTTTCATGTCTATAGATTGGTTATTGACCCCAATTCAAGCAGTGACTATTTCAGAGTCTCCCCTGTCTCTAGAAGAGAATATTTCCCAATGCTAAAGGCTGCTGATTGTTCCTAATATTGAACCAAACTGTATACATTTGATGCTCTGGCTTTAGGTTTCACCCTATTCTTCTCTTTTTTCACTTTCACAGTTTGGCTTAATTTGGTTAGAGTCAAATTCTCATGTTTCCTAGTCTTGTTCTAAATTACTGGGACTCAAGGATACTTCTGTTTTGTGTAGGTAGTATAGAGAATGTTCATGGCATCCACTGTTTTTGACCTTGCATGTTGTTCACAGGCCAATAAAAATATTTCCACAGCTGGAAAAAAAAAGAAAGAACTATTTTATAATGAATTCCTTCTCTACTGTCTACCAGATTGAGAGACAATGAGTAAAAATAAATAAATAAATAAATAATAAATGAAAAAATAATAAAATAAAAAATAAAAAATTGTAAAAAATTGTATGTAAAAAGATTCTGCTGTTTTTGTAATTACTTCCTCCATTTTGATGGTTCCACAGTCAAAACTCCCAATAAGTATTTCTCTAAGTTTTTTTTTTTTAAGTTATAGTAGAATTCTGTAGTAAGTACATATTTTCTTGTATTTGTTTCTGTTATTGCTCTTTTCATTTTTAGTATGAAGTATTTTATTAGTATTTCAAACAGATTACAAGGTACACATTTGATAAAATCATTCATTGAAATTAGGTTTAATTTTGCTATCTAAAAACTCACTAATTTTTTTTAGAATCTTCAATTTATCAAAACAAATTTATAATGTTATGATTTTTTGAATTTCATTCATATCTGTTATAATGTTTGCCTTTCAATTTCTAGTTTTATTGAAATGGGTCTTCCCTTTTTTGTTTAATTTGGTTTAGAATTTGTCAATTGTGTTTAATCCTTAAAAAATTAATTAACTAATTAATTTATTTAAAAAGAGCAGCACTTGTAAATGAAAGTTTTTCCTTTTGCTTTGTGAAAATAATCTTGCATGATGTTTATGCTCACAAACCATACTTTAATTTCACCCATATAACAACAACAAAAAAAATTTCATGATCCTTTAAAATATAAGAAAAAGCTAAGATGTTGACAGTCTTAACACTGATCAGTCTTAACACTGATCAGAAGCACTTTATTCTTAATCTCAAATTAATTTAATCTAATCAGAAAATAGGAACTATTATTTTGCTGACTCTCTTACAGACAATTATTTACCAGAAAAGAATTATTATTTGATGATGCAATTTCTGTCCCACTTACTGTCATATTTTTTCTTTTATTTTCTTAATATCTATTAGCTCTCCCATCATGGAAATCAAAATCACACCATAAAATTCATCAAAAAGTTATTTGTGTCAGATAAAAGTTCCTAGAATTTACTTAAGTTCTGATAGAAGTCATAGTTCAAGTCCAAACAAATTTAATATTACTTAACTTCACTTGATTGAAACAATTGATTTTTCCCAAAATATCTTATTTATTCTTTGAGAATTTGATACACTGTATTTATCTTACCATAATCATTCCCAGTCCCCTCAGCTCTACGCCCCCTAACTTTGCTGGGTTTTCTCCTACTCCCTTTCCGCTCCTCCTTTTTTTCCTTCTTCACCTTCTCTATTTTTAAATTTTTGCTCAAATCAAACTATGATGAATATCACCAAACTGACAACTCAAAGATATTCATTTTCTCTTTAAAATGTTTCAGATTCTTACACTAAAGGCATCCTAACATACTGATAAACAATATGTATATGTGTGCATGTGCTTGCATATGTGTTCCCACATCCAGATGTGTGTGTGCAGGCCAGAAGTCAAAACTGATTACCAACTGCTTTTTCACTTTCGTTTTTAAAACAGTCACTCAATGAACATTGAACCAAGAAATTTTAATAGACGGGCTGTTCAATAAACTCCAGAGATTCTATGGTTTCTGTGTGCCCAGGTGAGGATTACTAATGTACATTTGCATACCAAGATTTCTATTTGAATGATGTTGAAGATAAAATTCAGGTTCTCATACTTGCATGTCAAGCATATTAATAACAAGCCCATCTTCCAAGAATCTCATAAAGAATTCAAAACTTTGTCTGGCTTTTTATACAGAAGTCTGATCCTAAACTTGAATTCATGAATTATAAACTATTATATTTGAGAAAATTATTTAGAATTTTATGTCTCAGTCATATAACCTTTTTTAAAATTATTTATTTTTATTTTATGTGAATTGATGTATTGTCTGCATGTATAGCTGAGGAAGGGTGTCAGATCTTGGAATTACAGAAAGTTGTTAGCTGCCATGTGGATGCTGGGAATCGAACTCAGGTCCTCCGGAAGAATAGTCAGTGCTCTTAACAGCTGAGCCATCTCTCCACTCCCCATATAATCTTTAAAGTGATTAAAAATACGGCCACTAAAGGGGCTTATGCTAGTTACTTAGCTAACTCTGCATTTGTCACACAGTATATGCTCAGTGTATGGCAGCTATTATATAGATTTTTTCTAGTATATTCAAAGGCTAAACTTGAAGCAACAGGATAAAAAGAACAGAAAAGAATTAAAAACATGCAGAGCAAAAAGAAAAAAACCAGAACACTCCAAAAATCAGTCACACTTTTTTTTTTCTTTTTTTTTTTTTTTTTCCGAAGTGAAGAACCGCTCTGGTCAATTTCATTTGGAATAACAGAAAAGCCAGGATTTCCAAAACAATTTTACTCAACAAAAGAACCTCAGGAGGTATCACCATCCCTGACTTCAAGTTATATTATAGAACAACAGTAATAAAAACAGCCTGGTACTGGCATAAAAACAGACTTGTGGATCAATGGAATAGAATTGAGGCTCCAGACATTAACCCAAAAAACTATAAACACCTAATCTTTGACAAAGAGGCCCAAAACATTCAATGGAAAAAAGATAGTATATATAACAAATGGTGTTAGCATACCTGGATGGAAGTGTGTAGAAAAATGAAAATAGATCTGAGCCTGTCACCCTGTACAAAACTCAAATCCAAGTGGATCAAAGACCTCAACATAAACCCAGCTACTTTGAACTTGATAGGAAAGAAAGTGGGAAATACACTTCTATGAATTGGCACAGGCGACCACTTCCTAAATATAACACCAGTGGCACAGACACTAAGAACAACAATCAATAAGTGGGATCTCCTGAAGCCAATAAGCTTCTGTAAAGCCAAGGACACTGTCAATAGGACAAAACGACTGTCTACAGAATGGGAAAAGATTTTCACCAACCCTACAATTGATAGAGGACTGATCTCTAAGATATATAAAGAGCTCAAGAATCTAGAGCCCAAAACCTTGAATAATCCATTCAAAAAATGGAGTTCAGATCTAAAAAGGGAATTCTCAGCAGAGGAATTACAAATGGCTGAAAGGCTCCTGAAAAAGTGCTCATCATCTTCAGCCATCAGAGAAATGCAAATCAAAACAACTTTGAGATACCACCTAATACCTGTTAGATTAGCTAAGATAAAAGATGAAAGCCTATGTTGGAGAGGATGCAGATCAAGGGGAACACTACTCCATTGTTGAAGGGAGTGTAAGCTTGTTCAGCCACTTTGGAATGCAATATAGAGGTTTCTCAGAAAATTGAGAATCAATCTCCCCAAGGACCCAGCAATACTTCTGGGTGTATACCCTAAAGATTCACAGTCACACTCCAAAGGTATTAGCTCATCTATATTCATAGCAGCATTATTTGTAATAGGAAGAACCTGGAAACAACCTAGATGTCCCTCAGCTGAAGAATGGATTAACAAACAGTGGTACATCTACACAATGGAATACTACTCAGCAGTAAGAAAAAAATGATATCCTAAAATTTGCAGGCAAATGGATGGATTTGGAGAATATCCTCCTGAGAGAGGTATCACAAACTCAGAAAGATAAGCAGGGGATGTACTTACTCACTAGTGGTCTCTTAACAACTAACAAGAAAAAAGCCAAGCATGCCCAAGTTGCTATGTCGAAGGTCATAGTATCTTATAGCTTTGTGTCCCATTGTGATAATATCCTGAGTGCTACACACCTGTGTTCAGCACCACAGGCACTGACAGATTCCACTCCCTATTTTTCAGACATTTTTGAAGTTGAGATTTGCATATAAACTTCCAATATAATTGTACAGTCTTGACTAAGATTCACTAATACGATGCCAAGTAGTATAGCTCAATGCTATAGCTAACTTACACAAATGTCTACCTCTGCTAGGAGAAACCTTTCTAAAATTAACTTATGTTATATCAAAAAGAATGGTGGTCCCTTTCTCATTCCATCTACATTTATGTACTTTTACCCTGTATCCACAAGAGTAATTAGATGCTAGTTATGCAGAAATGTAGTTATTCCTTTTGCAATTAAAACAAATTAGTATTAGTGTCACAGAAAAGTGTTTTACACTTTTTAACTTAATTTAGAGAGTATTCAAATATTTATATATCATTAAACTTTATATATGTGAAACTCATAAGATCATATTGAATCCATTTTATCCATCAGTTAAACTTGGAGACTATAGAGACACTGAAAATATTTTGCTTTGTAATTCAAAAATAAAGTATGATGATGATTTTTCATTTAAGTATATAACCACTTGTTTCTGGAATTGTAAGGCAGAGATCGAACAGAATACCTGTGATTATTTTTAACATACCAATAAAAATTTACAAGAAATTGTCTCAAATAAGTGTGAAATCCTTATGTGAACTTTTGAATGAATTTCTACATGAAAATAATGTGTCCTGTGTTCTCTGTACTGTGAAAAGCAATGCCCCTGCTTATTAACCACTATGTACTACAAAGAAATGCTTCTCTGACCAAGAGAGGTAGAGAGCCTCACCAATTTGTGAATAAAAACATGAATAATTGAAGGCAGTTTGAGAACACTGCTATTTAGAAAAACATCAATTGGATTCAGTAGGTCAAGAAGTAAAACTAATATTAAACTATAAAAAAATACACAAAGTTGGATGGGACACGTGATATGAAGAAGTCCAGGGAATATGGGATTTGAGGTATAAGATATGAGAAATAGTCAAATACATTATTTTCAAGTGATATAAATATAATGAAATAATCAAAGATTAAATTTAAAAAAGTATGATGTTTAAGTATTTTTATCATCTGAATAAACAATTGAAGTCATTTTATAGTGCATGTTATACTATAGGGAAAATTTAATAAGATGGCAAGAAAATTCCCCAAATGCACACCACTATGAAAAGAATAAATCTGTGCATTTCTTTTCCTTGCTGCTTCCAGCCAACTCATTTTGAATCTCTCAAGACCTCAAAAATTATGGCAGAGGAACATGAGGTCATTGACCTCCAAATAGTTTCATACACAAAAGTGGACAAGGTTTGCATAAAAATTTAATAGGATGTTGGTTTTCACTTATGGATTGTCCATTTTGTGAATGTTTAGTAAATCTATACATAATAACATGATGCATATTTTATGTAATGCACAGGTTTTATGCAAGCATGTATTATAAAATGAAGAGCATGCTGCTATAACCATGGGACTAAAATATATTCAGTATGTTGTACTTACCATTTTTTGTTTTAATTATTTAAATTTTTTTACAAATTACTGTAGAATTAAAGCAGAGAAACAAAGTTTATTCATTCTTAGATTAGTAGACCTTTGGGCCATATAATTCTTAACAACTGCAAATGGTTGCTTGTTTTTTTCATTTGTAATAATATGTATTCAAATTTATTTTAATAGTATTTAATTTTTACATTGATCATATAATGTGTATTTATCATATATCCCCTTCAAAGTTTCTAGTTTCTTAAATGAGACATGATTGCCCTAAATAGTTTCTTTCATTTATTAAGATTTTTATTTATTTAATATAGATGTTTGTGACATTTTTTTCTCATGGTTTGATTTTCACAAAGATGGAGATTTTGTAGAAATATATTAGAAGAATCAAATATATTAAAGAAAGTTAAACAATAATTAGCAAAGAGAAGCTTTCAATATTTGATGATCCATCTAATATAGCATTTTTTTAGTATCTGTTGCAAAGAAGAAAAGAGAAGTTCATGATATGCTTACTAACAAGACCCCATGTTGATTTTTAATGGTCTCCATTTCTTCTGAAAAATCATTTTCTCATGTAATGCTTTTTTCCCCAGCTCTTTACAATCTCTATGATGTACAGTGTTTTCATATTTTGATTCTCACATTAGATAAAAAGTAGTTTTAGCCCATTCTTACATAGATATTGGGTGAAACCACTAGATATATCTTCATAAGTAGCTCCAAATTAGAATGTCAGCTATTTAAAACTGCTTTGGGACCATTTGCTGAAGATGATGTTAGGAAAAAATATCTTATGCAGCCCATATATTTAGTTTATGACTATACAGTTGAATATTTTGACTCTCTGAGCAAAGTGAATTAAAATATTTAAGCTAATTTGCATTTCTTTCTCATCCACCAGGTGTTTAGACATCCTGCAGGAACTTGAGAACTGTTCCCATGAATGGTAAAGTTTAAATATTATACAGCTGCAGATACACATGTTTCCTTCTTATGCATTCATCTGGTTTTCTCTCGTCTTCCTAAACCTGCTGTTAGTTGCACCAGGCATAAAGAATAGAAAGTTTAATTGAATATTCAGGATTCTGTGTATTTGTGAAAGTAAACCATGTACAATAAAATATTAAGAATTCTGAACCAACAGGACACAGAATAAATTTAAAAAAAGACTAAAAAGAGAATTTGCCAGCCTTTTTGGTTATTATTTCATCAGAAATGGAGAAGTTAATGCTTCTTTGTATGATTTGATAAAGCACTTTCCACACAGACTTTTTCTGTTAATGTTCTGCACAGGAACCGGTAATGTAAGTACCAAGAAAAAAATGTAAGAAAGTGTAGCACACATACATAACATTTTAAAAATATTTAAATAAATATGAAGTTTTAAAGTAAAAGTTAGAAAATAAAGAATCTTCATGTTTAAACTGTACAACTAGTAACAAATCATTTAACAGTGTGCTTTGAATTATTATTAACTAGATACAAACAGATAACTTAAGAAGATAAAATATAAGAAGACAAATACAATTCACATAAAACATTTTAGAATAAATGTTGAGTGTTTCACATTTTTGATAATTTCCCTTAATTTTCTTTCCTAGAACTCTGACAATGAAATTGCATATTTTTGCTAATTTTTGTGACAAAGCCCTCATATCATCTTCTCTCAATCTCTATGATCAATTGAAAGAAAAATTCCAATTTTGAAATTTTATTATCAGTTGTTGAACATCACTGTCAATATCTAGTTTACAACATCAAATCCTTAATTATTTCGCCATCCATAACATTTTCTTTAGAAATTCACCACCTTGAGTTTGATTTAAGTACTATTGCTATGCACATCTTAACCAATCTTCCTGATTTTGATTAAGCACCTATTTGTTCTCCATTTCTGTGTTTTTACTATATATCCATAATTAATATACTTTATACTCACACCAAAATCTTTCCTATGTTACAAGATAATTTGTAAATTGAACTTTCTGTGAAAGACAGAATAATTTTTTAGAGTCAAATTTTCTGTAGAAAAATTTATCTTAAGTATCTATTTTCCAAATGTGATCTTATTTTGTCTAATTTATCACTCTAAATTATACTGGAGCTTTAATGTTAGGCTCTATATGCTATTATATATTAGCATACAGTTGTGGTAATAAGATATTTACAAAGAAGGGCATAAAACAGAATCAATATTGCTTTACACTATCTTGACTCAATGTGTTTGGATTTCACCTTACTCTCTTAAAATGCAGGATTTCATATGCTCATTTTGGTTTGTAAAGTCATCACTCTAGGAAATGTCACACAGATGGTTTTTTTTTTTTCTTTTTTTTCTTGATGCCCCCCACCATGTGCCATCAATGACCACTGTCCACTCAAGATGAGCTACTTGTCAACAAACCTGGATGATCTGGGCACAACTGTCTTCAGTAGAAGGTGTTGAAACTTACCTCACTTGAAGTGGAGAATGATGGATCTGAACCTGAATGCTGGAACAATGTCTATGAAAGTTGGTTTGCATGTCTCTCAGGGTGGAGGAATGAATACCTTGCATTGTAATTTAGTTATCACAATCTGATAATTCCAGGAAACAATGAAAATACACAAAGCTTCTGAGGGATGGCCTTTTGTAGTCAAGACACTACTATTTATTTCCTAGTATGTCTCATGAGCTCTAGGAGACTCAGTATTTTCTTCTGGATTCCTAACCCTAACCCTAACCCTAATCCACAAACACCCACATCCACCCCCACATACACACAGAAAGAGAGAGAGAACAAAATAAATAAACCTAAAAAACACTAAGTGAAATTTAGAAAAATGGAAAAAATAGGAAATATCTCCATTTCATTTTGTGAACCAAATTGTGGATAAAAGGATTACAGAATTATTGTAGAGAAATGACTATCTCCTGCACTATTTTTAAATCAGAGGCAAGAGAAGTTTTCCCTCATTTATATAATTGTATGGATTCCAGGCATGTTCTCAGGAAAAGTTAAAGTTTTCTATAAATTCTGCTTTAGGTTGAGAGCCTGGGCCATAGGCAGAGCATTTGCAACTGAGCCTGGACCTAATGTAAAACTGGGAGAATCGACTCTGAGCAAACACAGTGGTTGACAGTAGATATTTTGGTTGCAGTAGGAAATGAGGTGTGAATGACTGACAAGTTTCAGTACTTTCTGTTAATAGGCACATATGTGGTAACCAGCATATTTTGTCACACTCCCAATTGAGAAGAACAAATTCTTCTTCCCTAGTCTTGTGGAGGCAGTTCTAAAATCTGGTAGGAACTCCTTGCCAAGCACATGTTTAGGGAACCCGGGGAATCCTTATTAGATTGTATGTTCTCCTGAAAGCTGACTATCTTCTATGATACATTTATTTTTTCTAAAAATTAAAGCAAGCATATATCTATCACTAAATATGTCTTGAGTTGCCTTATTAGCATACATGTTCAGGGGAAGCAATGTTTTTTTTTTTTTTTTAAGTTTGAAAGCACATATCTGTCTCAGGAAAAGCAGATTTTAACTTTTCCAGTATAATTCTCATTACATTCATGAGTTCAATCAGAAATATAGGTTCATTCTGTCACAGGAAGACTCATCTACATAGTTTGGAGGGACAAGACTCTTAGTATAGATTTTTGTCAAAGATTAATTTCTTGGAGAAAGAATTTTAAGGTACCTAAATACATAGCTAAACAGTAAATAATAATGTGCTATGTACAAATAACTCTATACAAACTGAGATATTAATCAACTTTACAATTTGAGAAAAAAAAAAGACTTCTAGTTCATTCTTAATCATCATCCCTACAACTTCTGATAAACAATGGTTTACAACCATCATATCAAATTACATTACTAATTTTATTTAAGTAATTTCTCAAAAGTTTTAATGAACAAATAAGTTTCACAAAAATGTATTATTCTTTTATTTTTCATTATTATGTGATTATATTACTTCCCACTTTCTCTTTCCTTCCATTAATCTACCTGAAGCTCTTCCTTTTTCTTTTAAATGCACTACCTGTGTTCATTCTATTTTTATTTCAAACACATATGTATACATATGACTAAAATGTAAAGGTTTTCAATCAATATGTTACTTGTCAGCATATTTATTGTAGCCAAGGTTCAGTTTTCAACTCTCATATCAAAGAGTAAAATAGCTTTTAGGCAAGCAACGTGTTTTAAAATTTCCACAACATACAACAGATTGCCCATGAGATAAAAGAAGAACTTTAAGAAACCAAAGATATCTTGATAAACATCTTCAAATCATAACTTTCCTTTTATAAATCTATGCTTCCATTTCAAAATTAGAACACAAGCATATTTCAAATCCTATGAATAATATAACCAATTAAATAGTTTTCTTTTACACTGTCTTTTTATACAGTTTTTTATTTGAAATACATGCTTAATGTCATTTCAGATGTTTATATTTCACTACAACTGATTTAATTTTGAGAATACACAAACATATGCATGCTTCAGTTTTGATTCAATAGATAATTTATTGGAAATATCTAACCTATTTTTGAAAAATTTAGAAATAATGAACATGTTTTGAACTCTTTTGGGAAATCCATAGCATCCTAATTGAAACTATTCATCCTTTTATCTTCTCATCCTTGGAGAACATGCTTTCATTCCTGGTAGTGCTTCATCTCCATTGATATAAGGACTGACCACCAATGCCTCATTCTTTGGATAGACTTAGGAGAAGAAAAATCTCTATATATTATGACTGAGAGAAAAAGTTTGAGAGTCTTGGCTTGCCTAAGGCTTCCAGAATAATAGACAGTGTGAAAAAAGAAACATCATACAAGAAAATTAAGATGACAAATTTGTTAAAGGTAAATTTTTACCTTAAGAAAATACTTTGTCTCCTTTGCCTTCCAAGAGGATCTATGTCACATGACTATGCTGGCTGTGTCTTCCTTGACCTCATACCACATGAGCGTAGTACAGAGCCATGGTGTACAGTATTATATCAAATGAGTGAATTATTATATAATATCAGTGACTATTCTTTTCTTTACTGATTTGGTATCAGTAAACTTACATTTATTTATATATATATATATAACATGTATCTCTAAAATTTTATATAAAATTCAAAAGCTGTGCTGGAGAATCAGATCACATACTTGCAATTTTGATGTGGTATTTGTTTTTAATTAATTGAAATTAGCAGCATAGTCTAAAAAGACTGAGAAGAAAACTGGGCCAGTATGACAATTGAGCCTTATCCTTAGAACTCATGCAACTGTAAGTGAAAGGAAAAAAAAAACAAATCTATACTATTATCTGACCGCTACAAGCACTGCATGAAATACTCTTACACCACACATTATCAAACACACTCAATTAAAATAACAAAACATAATGAAAATATTATAGCTAACTATTATATATGCTACCTGCTCTCACACAATCTAAGCCTTGAAATTGTTATTTTTGATAATCTTTTAAATTTATATATTTATTATTTTACATCATACACCCCATCAAATTCAGTTATCAAGCTTCTCAGTTTAATACCCACTCTTATGGTCTCCCTTTACAACAATACCCATTCATGCTGCTCATTTCTTAGTGGAGCATAATTAAAC
The DNA here is from genome assembly GCA_004025045.1 of Sigmodon hispidus. Lineage (NCBI taxonomy): Eukaryota > Metazoa > Chordata > Mammalia > Rodentia > Cricetidae > Sigmodon > Sigmodon hispidus. The sequence continues at coordinate 226,734 of PVIH01001316.1, forward strand.
TCCCTGTGGCCAGACCCTTAAAGAAAACAAAATTTCAGTATTTTTTACTGCCACACAATTGGTCCTTTCTGGGATGAAGATTACAATGGTCAGACCACTTCTTTATGCCAATTTCCACTTAGAATTTAAGACCTCAACTCAGTCCTGTGATTTTCTTAAAAACATGGTTACTAAATGATTGAGCTTTTTTTAAATTGCGATTCAGGTTCAAATTAGGTTCTTTCACATGTTCAAATTCATCTGACCATTACTACATTTGAATATATTTTAGTAAAAAATATATTTTCCCAAATACTTTGGTAATAAGTGATGATAATTTGACATCGTTATACTTCCCTGAGCAACATTGTTACACCCTTATGTTTCAAACCAAGAAATCTTCATTTGACAGAAGAATTTAATTTCTCCAGTGAATTTCTATTCCTACAACATGAGAATATGACTTAAAATTAAAGGGTAAATTTAGATCAGAGGAAATGAAGTGTATGTGAAAACTTCATTCATAGCCAAAAAGCTATCTTCATTTTAAAAGTCATGCTTTTGAGCATCAATGCACAAGCCTTTTCTTTGAATAAATAGTATGTGCAAATATATACTCACATGTATAAACTGTTTTCTTAAAGCATCATAGAAATAATATTTTTTACATGCAAAGTATTTGTGACATTTCTAAATCATTTGTAAAGCATGTGAAAAAAATCTCTAGGAGCATTTATCATAAAGCATCTTCAAATCATTCTATTACAGACAATAAGTTGAATCTTGGTCTGCTATACTATTTTTAATTTTTTATATCATCAGTCATTTTGAGAATGGTAGGGAGCAAACTCATTAAGTGCTTTTATTGCATATTTTTCCATTATTAACATAAAATCAAAGGCAATATCTTTATTAGAATATAGCTCAAATACCATTGTATTAAACTTTGAATGAAAAACAACAGGACAATCCACTAATAAATCTTGGTAGTGTAAGACCCAAATGTAAGTCCAAAGACCAAGTAACTTCCTGGGATGCTGGGAGTTTTAGTTCTTGGAAATTAACAGCCAAGCCAAATTGAAAAACACAATGAAGCTTGTCTTCTTGACACTAATCAGGGAATTCAAGGCAGTGTCCTGACCAAATCCCATTATGGTCAGTAGTTAATTAAAACTTGCTTCAAACTTGGTTAAAAATTGTAGAACTGGGTGATCGCTGGTGAGTCTCAGGATTAACATTAGCTTCAAAGGGGAAACAGGGGATGCAGAGGAGGAGGAAGAAAGAGAAATGTCTTTGTAAGAGTCCAAAACAGCTGGTATCTTCAGCAATGAAGGTCGGGAGACAGATAAATGGTGGAAAGAGAGGAGGTGTGAGCTTCAGAGAAAGAATGAGAAAGCCCAGAGTTTTTGGAAAAGGCCTGGTAACTGGGGGATGAAAAAGTAGATACAAAGGGAAAAAAGAAAAAGCTAAAACTAAGAAAATTGGGCAGGGTTAGCAATACCACATGGTAGAAGCCCGGATAGCTGATGTATCAGGAAGGGGCTTCTAGAATATTTCACTAGGACGGTATTGATTCATTTTGCTTCCTTTGCATGACTTCAAATAAGTTAGCTATCTTAAGGAATGGTCTATTGGGCTGATGATTGACAGAACCTACTGCATTAAATCTTAAGGGTGGAAATAGTAGGAAGCAATGGGTTTTTTGTTTTGTTTTGTTTTAATCGTTTTTTAATTTAATTTAATTTAATTTAATTATTTTTTTTTTATTTTTGAATAAAGGTTTGTTTTTTATCCATGAATCCCCTGGTTCAAACTCCCTTACCTTTTCTGCCCATCCCATTCAGCAATGTTCAGAATGTCTTGGCTCCACAAAATCAGAAGAAAACTCAGATTTCTTTTCTTTTTTTTTTTTTTTTTTTTTTTTTTTTTTTTTTTTTTTTTTTTTTTTTTTTTTTTTTTTTTTTTTTGATGATGTAGAAGTTGTTTACCCCTAATATGATTCAACAAAGTTCTAATATCTACATCTTTTTTTCTCCATAAAAATTTAAAGCCTAAGAATGAGCTACTATGATGCTTGACTTTCTTTCATTTATTTAGCTAAATTTATTTATTTATTTTACATTATGACTACAGTTTCCCCTCCCCCACATTTCCTCCCCATGTCTATCACTTTTCCTGTTTCTGTTCACAAAGAAGAAGGCAAAGTTCATACTTCCAAGGTACAAAAAAATAGAAGGATCAATTTTTCCTAATTAAAGAAATCAAAAAGAAGCTATGGATAAACTACAAGTGATAAAAATAGAATTAGGGGGAATATTTTATTCACATAAGCAACTAACATTCTCTCAGCTTGTGGAAAAATAAACCTACAACACAAGGAGAACAGTATAATCTTAGGAGTAAGATTGTCCCACTCTCTTTCTCTGAATGACCCACACAACACTTAGAGCAGTCTTGGCTAGGACTCCAAGCAATAGTGCAGAGGCTGCCTAAACAGGACTTCCCCTATAATCAAATGAATGACCAACCTAAGTGTCACTATAGAATCTTTATCCAGCAATGGATAGAGACATGAGCAGAGATCTATAGCTAAGCACCAGGTTTAGCTCCCTGACCGGTTGAAAAGAGAGAGGAGACAGCATATGAGCAAAGGGATCAGAGTCATGAGGAGGAGACCCACAGAGATGGCTGACCAGCGCTATTGGAATCTCACCGACTAAGAAACAATTTCTGAGGAACTTTCAGGGGAGGAACAGAACCAAGAATGGCCACTCTATTAAGACATCATTGCTTTCCTATTTGTGAGATTAATTACCACAGCTACTGACAGCCTGGGTTTATAGTGACATTTCTTTAAGAAAAAAAGTAAATTAACTGAAGTAAAAGAATAGAGAGGAGGAGAGTGTGGGTAGAATATACTGTTTAATCCAATCCTAATTTAGTAAGGTTTTGCAAAGTATCTCACTAAATTAAGATATAATAAAAACAAAAACAAAACTAAAGAAAACTGGCCAAGAAAAAGGCTGAAAGTTTCTTGCGAAAATTAAATAAAATGACGCAGAGGGATTTTCTGTGGGACTATACATTTGTTCACTGTAAATGTTTGACACTGTACATATTGGTTTAATAAAATACTGATTGGTCCAATAACTAAAAAGCAAGCAGACTAGGATAATTCAGGAAAGATGCCACAGTGGCAGAGGAAAAATATGAAAATGCTGCTCAGAGAAAAGTACCAAGCCACACGTGGCTAAACATAAATAGAAATGTGGGTTCATTTAAAGTATATGGTTTAACAAGTAATAAGCCTAAATCATAATCAAGCAGCTTGTAATTAATACAAGCCTTTGTGTGATTATATGGGACTAAGCAGGAACTGTGGGTATAGACCTCAGGGCTGGGCAGGACAAAAAAAATTTTACTACAGGGATTTCAGAGTGTGTAGAGATGACGTGTGGCTTGCCAATACTACCACCCATAGCATGTGTGGAGGTATAAGACACTATTGGTATGCAGAATGCAATAAGCTATATGTGGATTTATTTATGTGAGTATATTTAGAAAACCAAATGTGTCAAAAATGTATCTCATATGACATAAAAAAGCTATAGCTCTCTTTGCTCCAACCAACTTTCTTCTTTGTAAATGCTCATTCTCCTAATAAACACTTTCTGCCTCTTCTAAATCTCTGTGTTTGTACACAATTGTTTATTTGGTAATAGGTAAAACCAGAAGGCCTACTGAACTTTGTTATCTAAGCATGTCATTATTGCCTTACTGCCTTATTAATAATCTGTATTTAAATGTTCGCTTAATTTCATATCAAAATAATCCATAAACACAAGCTCCTCACAATTTGATAATAAAGCAATTATTTTGCTATCTTTTAGTTTGGCTATCAAGGTGACTATGAATTCTCCCCCCCTCTTAAAATATCTACCGGCATAAGGTAAATTGAAGTGACAGCAGATGATCTTAACTCCATTATCATGCTGAGGATGGTGATAATAACAGACAATTCCCTGTCTAATGTTTAGTAACAGCAGCAAATTACTAGTTGGCACAGTGTGTAACCAAAGTGATCCACACTGACTTGTCAAAAGGTATTCATTTTGTTTTTTGTAGTAAAGATAAATTTATGTTCTACAAATGCTGTACCAGTGGCTCTGTCCAGACAGGAGTTACTTGAGAACATGGACACTTCTCATTTTCATTTCTTTTACTTAGGATAAATTGCATAATTATATTGTGATTGTAAGTAATCTTCAAGGCTATAAAGAAAAATAAAAATAGTCATTGGCTCGTCATCTACACTGATATTTTGCTATAATATAAAGTGTGACAAGGAGAGTAGTCATCACATCAAATATATTTTCCCCCCTGAGTCTAGCAACTTCCAGGTTCTCATTACACCAATGATGTGACTCTGCAGGGTGTACTGTGAACTTCATTTGAAAGTTAGAATTTCATCTTCATACTAAACCTGTCTCAGGGATATCCCAAGCCCTATCTTTACCTTTACACATCATGCTGCTCTCTGAGGCAGTAAATTATAAGGAATAACATTGTCTCTGGAAACAACCTATAGACATGTAATATGTGTAATATTCAGAGCCAGGTACTCCAGAGTTTTACGACTGGCACAAAAAAGACTATATCTAGATTCTGTAAGAAGCTAAAGTAGATAAAGATGATTGCTACCAAGCATAATACTCTCAGTAAAATGCTTGTTACTCACAAGGTACAATATTCTGATTCTTGCCTGTTTTCCTGTGATGTGTGGGAGCGAGCGCGCGTGCACGCGCGCGCACACACACACACACACACACACACACACACACTTATTAAATAAATGTGTACAAATTAAAGAAATCCTAAATCTAATAATGCAAAATTTACATTGAAGACTTCATTAGTTTAAAGGGATACATCTTTAAAATTGTTAGAAGTCTGAGGCACTCATGTATTTAAGGATGAGTTAGAGCTATTTCAGTAATTTTAAAATAAAGTAGGAAAAACAACCAAATTGACAAGTTTAGTTTAAGTATGCATTGACTTTTATTTTACTATGAGAATCTGACACAGTTTATAAAAAAATAAAATAAAATAAAGGCAATCAAGTGATGTAGGCAAAGGACCAGCCATTTATATTTTCGAATAGCCTTCTATATATCAAATAAATACTTGAACCTCACATTATGAGAGTGCAATTCAAACCAGAGTCATATTTATTTGAAGTTACTGAAGAATCTTACATACTGAATGCAGAATTACCTTGTCTATCAAGCCATGTCCTCTTTAATCCAGCACTTTTACACCAGAACCAGTTGATGCTTTTAATGAGATGCTATCAAATCTACTATTCACCTCACAAACTCTTGATCTGTCCGACCATTTGTATTTGCTTTGCAGTTCATACTTAAACTCTGTTTCTCATGTATCTACAGGAAGAGCTATTTCTTAAATAGGGTGTTAGCTTAGTGTCTTAACATTATTCCAGCCATGAGTTATCTTTCTTAATTCTCTTCTGATTACATTCTGCACTATTTGAATATTAAACTCTATGCAAAGTTACATAGAATTAATATCTTTATTTTCCTTATAATTTTCTTATTATCTTCTTTCACATAATTAATGTCTTGTTAGTTCATGACCACATGCATTCATTTTTTGCAATAATATACAGAAATAAATATCCCATAAGACCTTATAAATATGTTTACACATCTTATTTTCTTGCTCCAGAATTTCAATTTTCAAATATTATGCACAAATAAATGATCAGCTTAAAACTTTTTTGTTAAAAAATATTTGCAAAGTTAAATAAGATATGAAATTGATGAGTTAATTATAAACACTTTCTTAAATTTGGTGGTGTGTTAAACCACACAAGGAGATAGGTCTTTTGTCATCAAAGTAAGTTTACATTTCAACATTTTTGCAGTGTAATTTTAAAAAAATGTCTTCTTAGAAGCTGTCATCTTTACCAAAAAGAAAAGGAAAACTTTATAATACTATTTTAGCGATGAGAATTAAAAGAATGATTATGAAAGGCATGTATCAAAAGCTTTCTGATATGTAGCTGATATTCAGTAAATATTTTTCCCTCTTTTGCCTGACTCCCTCAGGCTAATCAAAGTCCCTAACTAACTCAGAGTCAGAATTCTAATTTGCTTCAGGCCTACAGAGTGAAGTGTAATAAGCCTGAAGGTAAATACCTAGGCTTTCCATGCCAGTATCATTTTGAAGTGTTAGAATTAGAAATGCAATTTTGAGAGGAATGTTCATTAAATTAAGGTCTATGTCTTAATTTAAAATAGTTAATTGAATTGTGAACTAAAAGATCCCACTATAGTCTCTGTTTTTGAAGATTAAAAATGATGAGAAATTGGTTACAAAAAACATTACTGCACTTGACATTCTCAAATATAGTCTTTATGTTGATTATAAAAGCTGGAATTTGTTTATTAGTCTATATAATCCAATTTCCTTTAATATGTTTTTTCCGATATAAATCTAAAAACTTTATTTACTATATGTCCTTTGGTTAGTTTTTGCTAAAAAATTACTTATCCATAATATTCATACAACATACAACAACAAAAATGTGATTTGGGAGTATGAGAGGGGGCAGAGGTACATTAGATACTGAGTGTATGTCAGAATCTAGCTTCCATCCTCAGCAAAACAGAATTTTGAAATACATGAAAGTAAAAAGTAAATAATTGGTACTGGTGTTTACTTATCTTGAAAATCATTTCTTTATTTTCAGTTTTACTCCTGAGAATTTTTGTTTAATCTTTTCACTTACTACATTTTAAATTTATTTTTTAAGGTAAAGTTTATTAAGGTATACATTAGCTAATTTTCTGCCCCCATTTTACACTTTTTTTACTTACAGAGTCTTTTGTAAACATGTATCCCCTTGATCCCCCTCTTTTCCCTCCTCCCAATCCTTCCCAGTCAGCCTTGAACCTTTCCTCTCCCCATTTCCCCCATCCACTACCCAAAAAGGGCAAGATGTCAGAAGGTTGGTCAGCTCAGCATGTCACACCTACTCCAGGCAAGTCTGTTTTCCTCATCCTAACATCATGACTGGATTAGGAGTTCCTCTGAAGGGAATGAGCTGCGAAGTCGCAGTCCATGCACAGAAACACAGTCTGAACCCACACCTCCAGGCTCATTATACTGCTAATGTCAGTTGAGAGTTGCCGATCCTTGGAGGGCCTAGCTCCTTTTCCTGATGGTTCACCAGTGGTTGATCTTGATCAGTGAAGTCCCCAGAGATCCAACCAGCCATCACTGTGGGGATTTGCCTTGTAACACCTATCCCCTTGCTCATACAGATTCTCTTCCCCCATCTTAGCTAGATCAGGAGCTCAAACCATGGATCTCTGCCTCAACCTCTATTCATTGTTGGATGTAGGTTTAATGATGACACTTAGAGTGGTTATTCATTTGATTATAGGAGAAGTCCTGTGTAGGCACCATGTTCACTATTGGTTGGAGACCTACCTAGGGATATCCTGTGAGTTCTTGGAGTTTTATGGCTCAGCCATTAAAGGGTAGGCTCACAACCAAGAAATATGTGTTTTTGTACAGCTCATAATTTTTATGTTTATAATAAAATGTTATTGTTGGCCTAGAATGGGTACATACTTGTGGTAGGTGCCTGTAGTACCATAGGAACAATGTGTATCCTTCTAGAGAGAAGCCTGTCTGCAAGCCATTCTGGGCTCATAAATCTGCCAAGAAGCTGTGTTTAGCTTTTCCTGAGAATGTTGTAAACTTTTAAAAGATAAATGAATTACAACTGTTCATTATCCACAATAAATGCACTATCAACACAAAATGATGGTTGACAGTCTTCTACCTTTTGAACTGAGAGTTCTGTCTCCTGTTCATAATGTGTGTTTGTCCCCACAAATGAAAGTGTTTTGCCTCACTAGAGATCCCACTGAGGTTCTCTTTTGCTAAAGGCTTGGTTGTCACCTCTACACTCCAGCATTTTTAGCCTCAGGTGAAGAAGATTAATTGTATTGGAACTAAGGAACAAGCTGCATCGATTCAGTAGGGGTTCTTTCACACCAACATACCTGAAATTGACCAAAGAAAATGTGATATACAAATTACTATGATGAAATACATCAGAAAGTTTCAAAATATTTCACAGTAAGAGAAGGTATGCTATATCAGATGAAGGAGGGACTGAGACCTGATATGAGTGCTATGGCATAAATGTACTGTGAATAATGTGTGGAGAACAACTTGTAAAACTCTGAGAGACTGAGGGCAGGGGAAGAATAAATTCTACAAAGCCCATTAGCCTGCTGACGATGGACAAAGATTGCTAGTAATAAATGGGAAAAAATATGAAATTTAAGATAACAAAATCTATCTTATCAGCTTCTAAAAATTAAAAGATTCCATCTGGGCCATGAATATGGCTCAGTTTATGTGTGTCATGCTTCTATCATGGTGTCTATCCCTACAACTATGAAAATCAGATGAGCATTTATATGCTTATAATCCAGCACTAAGGTAACAATAAAAGTGCCAGAAATTCAGAGTTATCCTGTACCACATAGTTGTGTCCAAGGCCAGCCTGTGGTACATGAGATTTCATTTAAGAGATGTTTATATCTATATTATAACCTAAATTTAAACTGTAGTTAACAGGGGTCATTAAATATCTGAATCTACCTTTTGAAAGATCTTTTCTTACAATGAACATATGCAAATAATCTACACTATTTTCTTTTTTGAAACTTCTGTACTACAAAAACTTTTTCTATTAAACTCATGTTTTGTCTTCTTCTTTCTTTCTACCTGTTTCTTGCCCTAGCTCCCCACTCTTCACATATTTAGCTCACCCTATATCCATTTAATGTACATGAGTGTAGAGAAGTTTACTGGAGTAAAGGTAACCAGTTAAGGTTTGAATCCCTATGGAAAAGTGACTGTAACACTTTCTCAAGACAGCACTCACTAGCAAGTAAACATCCATTTTTACTTCAGTCATTTGTTACCTCTTCTCAAACTGTTGATAAGTGAATCTTGATAGACAATCTAAAAACTTGAAGCAAATGTATTTCTTGATTATTTTCTAGAAATTAGTTGTAAGACCCTTTGACTGAAGTTTCCACAAATCTGGCTGATAGAACATAGAGAAATGAACTTGATATCAAACTGGATTAGTCTATAAATTGTCCTAAAATGTTAGTCTGTTTCAAAAGTTACCAATTTATATTACTTACCTACATGATAGTATTTTCCCACTTTTTTACATGTATTTATTTCTCGTATATACTTCTCAGTCCTAAATATGAGTGTCATGTCTGGTAAACTTTTCTGATATCTTAGGATTTTATTTTGGAGTATCATTCTTCAATATCTTCCAATCATAGATGAATTTGTCACTTTTGGTTTGCTTTGTTTTTTACATAGGAATTTGTAAATAGATACCATTATTTTATTTTTTAGTGGATAAATAAAGGTGCATGATAGATATGTGTGTATACATATATATCAAGATTTTATTTTTTCATATAAATTTATTTATTTTATATATATATTTAACCTCTGAACTAATCAAAATTTTAGAAAATAGACATAAATCTTAATAGACATAAAAGCCCTTCTAATTGAAAATTAGTGGAGTTTACTTTTGAAGAGATTCTACTCTAGTGTGAAAAGACATGTATGTAAGCACTAGGGCTATAAGAAAGAATTATTAGGTAGGAAGTTCTATAGAACGAAACTGGAGAGTTGGTATCCTGCACACGGTAAACTTGTTGTAATAGGCCTGAGCATTTGTTTGTTTAGAGGAATTTGAACTTTGGTACTGTGGGTTTGGAAAGCATTAGAATACTTGAATCACTGTTTAATGGGCCTTACTAGTAGGAGCATGGAAGACAGTGGTACTAAATGTTATTTGAACTGCTGGGGTTCACTCAAGAGGTTTCAGAGGAGGAAAAATCTACTGAGTGATCTTCTTGTGATATTTTGGTGAAGAAAATGGCTGCCCTATTGCCCTTGTCAGAAGAGTCTGCCTGAGGCTAAAGAGAAGAGTGTTGAATTAATTTCTTTGGCAGAAGAAATCTCAAAAACTCTAGTGTAGACTCTGTCATGTGGATATTAGGGGTAACTCAAAGTATGATTTATGATTAAGAAGCATGCTGAACAGGTTAAATTATAGAAAGTAAATTTTGAGTAGAAAAAAAAAAGGAGTACTAGGAAATAGACTGGAGCTAAATCCTGTACTCAAGGAGATCAACAGACTAAAAAATGAAACAGAGGGAGTCTCAACCTCAGGGCCAGTTTCCACTCAGCTAAGTTTCCAACTTGTGGGGGGAAAAAAAAAAAACTAAAAAAATTCTTAGAGCTAGATCTGGTGGTACACATCTCTGAGCCCTGCATTGAGAAGGCAGAGGCTGGCAGATCTCTGTGTCCGAGGCCAGCCTGGTCTATAGATTAGATCAAGTTTCATAACAGCCAAGCTTAGGCAGTAAAACACATGAAGTTGATGAAGATGCAATTGAACAAGGGAGCCATGTTTCAGCCTCAGTAAGCAGCACAATTTGGCAGCTTGATTTTAAAGTTAAGGATAAATGAAAATGTTCGTGGAATTTGACTCTTCACCTAAAAAAAAGCCACTGAGGCCAGGCATGTATCAGAAGTGTTACTTACTGGAGACCTACTAGAGAGGCCATAGTGAAGTTGAAGCAAAGGTTGCTTTGAAGAACCCAAAATGTTAAAGATATCTGCTAAGGAGAATTGCTAACAGGGAGTGGAAAACAGCCCAAAAGAAAGAAGTGTGTTGCAGTCAAAAAGATGAACAGAGTTGGAGATCTGAGTGTTTTGACATCAGACATGAAGATATGAAGTTTGGAGTTTTTTTAATTTGTTTTTGGTATTGCTTTGGTCCAACATGTCCTCTCTATTCTCCTTTCTCTGTGTTTTGGGATGGTAATGTTTATCCTGTGCCCTTATATGTTGAAAGTATGTGATCTACCTTTTCATTTAAATTTTACATTAAGAGATTGCATGAATATCAGAAGATAATTTGACCTTTAAAACACTGTTGAGCCTGTGATAGAATATAGACACTTTTGAAGTTGGATTAAATGTATTTTTCATTATATTGTTACAAGCCTATGGAGTCCAGGAAGTAGAATTTTTTTAGTTTGAATGTAATTGGCCCCATAATCTCATAGAGTGACACTATTAGAAAGTGTGCTTTATTGGAATTGCTATGGACTTGTTGGAGGAAATGTGTCACTGTCAGGGATGGCTTTGGAGTATTCTTATAATATCACCAAGTGTCTCAGTTGTCCTTCAGTGGCCTGCAAGATGTAGCTGTAGTACTCTGTCTTTCTGCATGCTGCCATGACCCCAATCAGGATGGTAATGGACTGAACCTCTGAAAATGTAAGCAAACAATTCCCAACACATTTTTTTAATGAGTTGCTGTGGTCATCATGTCTCTATACAGCAATGCATGCCCTAAAGAATGAGACATTCTCTTATATATTATAAGCCATGCATGATTCAAGGAGATACCTATGTATTGTATGTCACAGATCTAGAAATCAGGCACTTGTTTTTAAACTTTGAAATTACTTTACTAAATAAATGTTCTGTACTAGACATGAAAGATCTATCCCATTTGTGTATTTTAAATATAATGTGATGATTATGATCAGATACATGATGAGGAATCTCAACTGTTTTCTTGTGTTTTAGTTGATATTCGTCTTTGCTTCTATCTCTGCTTTCTTGTATAATACTGAGAGTTACTTAGGAACTGATGGATGTCAGACATCAATACTGATAAAGCATTCTATTTTCATGTGGTATTAGGACACACACAAATCACACATGAACAGATGTCTACCTTACTCCAAATATGATAAACAGCAGCAGAAAATACTTTATAGAAAAAAAGATGATATATGCTGAGCCTCCTATATTCAATGCTTGCAGAACAGGATACTTTGAAAGCTAGCTGTATGGAGTTCTATTATCCTCTGCAACTACTAAACAAGAATCAGCTCTGTGACAGAAAATACATAGGTATCTTGTTGTGTCATGCATGACTGACAATATCTAAATGAATGTCTCATTACATCCATGCTGTGTACCCAGTCCCTGAACACTGAATCTCTGCTTAAGCCATGCAAAAGCCTCAAACTGTCATACATCTGCTTCTGATAAACTCTCTAGGAATTGGACTTCATATCCCTCATTTGGATTTAATTAATTTGTAAAAAAATGTAATAGTACTCAAAGAAACTTTTCTGTGGACATGATATAAAGGGTTATTGAAAAAATTAGATGAAGTGTTGGCCCAATAAATCAAAGGAAAAAGCAAAACTACATGAGGCACAGCAATGAACTCTGTGATCACAATTTGTTTCTCTCTGAGATGACTTCATAAATTGTGCTTATATCCAAATCCCAAGCCATAGTTACTGCAAGGAATATGAAAGAGTTTCTTATATAGGTGAAAGAATCTTATATTAGAGGAAATGTACTATGGGGACAGTGGAGTATAATGAATTAAGAAATTGGTGATATAATGTGTACCTTTATGTTGAAATTAAGATACTAAAACACTTGAATTGTGAATGCTTGCATAATATTTTCCCCAAAAGGTTTAAAAATTTAGGTCTTGCACAATTATTCCCTATTACATGAAGACCATATTTATGTACATTAGTATAAGGAAGCAATAAAGACTCACATTCAAGTCACTCCTCAATGCATGTGAGTTTGGGTATTGACTCACTTACATTAGGATTAAAATCTCTTAGCCCATATATCCATATATTTGCTTAAACTACTTTTCAGTTTTTGTACTTTAATTATTCTTCAGATCATCAGACAAAAATAGATCTTCTGGTCTGACATAGCTCAGCATCAGGAATTTATTTATTCCTTATAAATATTTATTTTACTTCTCTGCATGAGTTTCTGTACTAAATAGTCAGAATACATATTGAAGGAGACATTAATGGCTCCTATCCTATCAAACTATTAAACAGATAAAAGTCATAAAGTATGAAAATGATAAGAGGAGAAATGTATAAAACTAAACAAAAAATGATATGGTGCAAATTCCCTGGCTAGTAAGTCAAAAAGTATATCCTAAAAACATGAATATTGAAGGTAAAATATAAAATGCATATTGTAAAGCTGATGCAGAAAGTTAGTACATGTATAGGAAATCTATAAAAATGTCTTCAAATGAAGGTTAATTTGAAACAGAAAAAGAACTAATATATGGAATGTATTTTTCTAAAATAACCAAAAACTTAAACTTTTATATAATGGTAAAAATATTGTGGATGATTAGATAGTATAATAAGTAGTTATACTTTCCCTTAATTATAATCTAGCCTAGCTGGAGAAAATAAATATCATCTACTTAGCAATTGTAAGAGAGAAAGCAAAATTATAATGCAAATGAAGCAAAAACCAGTTATAGGATTGACAGGAAAGCACAGTTGTGAATATATTCGAGGAAACAAAAATTGTGGAATCCAAGATTAACCACATAAGCTAACCACAATTATATATAATTCATTTTTGTAGGAGAAGCTGAGTCACTGCTGTCTGATTCGGAACTTTCAGCGGTGCCAGGATAACTTGAAGTTTATCTTCAGTCCAGGAAATCATTTGATTCCAAGACAGGATTGCTTCCTGAACTACTGCAGTTACTGCAAGAAACATTAATAGTTCTGGAAAAGTCTTCAGGCAATATTTATAATTACAAAATTTAAATACATAATCACAATTATGTACACACTCACACACACATACATACACACATGTACATACACACACAATTTGTGAACACATTTAAGAAACACATTTGTTTCTTAACGTAAAATGCTAAGATTTCGAGTGTAAATGTATGCTAAATAAAACAAAATAGACAGCAAAATGAATCTAATTTTGAGTATTATGATCATATCAAATTTATAAAATATACTATAAAAATTGAGTCACAATTGTGACAGCAATAACAATATAATATATTGAAACAATGTTTATTACAAGAAATATAAGAATGTAGTTATGTTATTTGTACTTTGATTAGCTGCAATCAAACAAGTATGAGGATATTAAATGGAATATGATAGAAGTAAGTCAAATATGTGTATGTTTTTTTATTTCATCTGTTAACAGTTTAATATACACTAATAAAAATGGAAAAATGAAATTATATTAGTAAACAATTTAGAAAAATTGTGTACCATTCCAAAATTATGAAGAAATCATGCTCCACAATGTTCTGTGATACTGAAAACATGAAGAATTTGCCAGTGTATTTACGCAGAACATGTGACCCATAGCCTAGCCTTTAATAAATAGCTCAGGAATTAGAGCTATTGCCGTAGTACTATGGTGATGCAATAATAACCCCAAGGTCTTTGGCATCACTTATTATCCCACATAATCACAAAGAAATAAATATGTCTGTAGTACAACAAGGTACTCTGAGAGAACAAATTCTTATAATTTTCATATATACTTCTGTTGTGATCATTTAATTTATTGATACTTAGTCCTGTTAAAATCTTGTTGCCTCATTTTATGTATCCATTAGTGACTTGAAATATTTATATAAGATGTAAACATAGGCTTCTGCTGTTCCTTTGATCTCAACACTATTCATTGTACACAATGGCATTGTTACATATTTCTATTTTTTCTTGTCATTCTTTTATTTTATTTTTGTTTTAGAAGATAAAGTCCTTTTTTAAAAAAAAAGAGATATAAACATGGACATTTGTTCTCAGGATTTTAAATGTGTTTTATTAGCCAATGAAGAGTTTATGCTACGTTTATTCACACCAAAACCATTAGAATATATTATAATTTATGCCTCTTGACATGAGAAGGTACTATAACAAAGCACAGAAATATTATTTCTAGGAAGATTATAGTTAAATATATCAAAAATAACTATGATGAGAAACATTTTAGAAAAGCATTGAAGAGTCTTTCAAATTTACAAATTTATTCTAGTGGCTTTTTGGAACAAGTGTTCACTAATTTCAAGGCCATCAGTAATATAAAACACTTGAAAATTTGAACATGAGGATTCACAATGTAATCATGACTACTTAAGGGATCATATAATCATGATGTCAATCATCACAACAAATACTTCAAGGGATTTCAGAATGGAGGCTGCAGATAGAATCACTCTCCTACTTTCCTTGTTGCAACCATTTATCAATAACAAACCTTATCACTATTGGAAAAGCAATCGCATCTACTACCTCTTAAATAGTCTCTTGAACAAGAGAATGACCTGATGTGGTGGGAGGGGAAGGGACCTTGAATGAGGATATACAAGGATAGAAAAAGGGACTTCTTTATTAATAATAATAATAATAATGATAGTGATAATAATAAAGAAGTCTCTTGGCAATCACTCGAGAAAACAAATTTAACCTGTACATAAAATTGGGCTTCACTAAGTTTCCAAATCATTAGTAGACTTTGATAGGCAAAATTGTTAATGAAAAGAAAGCATTCTAAAAAAATTAGATAAAATGTACACATTTCAGAGTGTGTGATACAGACCAAATTATTTGCATACACTAGGCAGAATTTATATGTGTAATTTTTTACACTCACATAATATTGAAAGCTTTCAGTGAAACAGAACTCTCCAAAAAATCTCTTTGTATACTCCCCAGCACAAATTGGAATAAATGATTAGTTTGATTTTTAAAGATTTAATAAATATATAAATAATATTTAATTTTAAAACAAAGAAAGAAAGAATAATGTTATTTACTATAAATATCATAAAACATCAAAATAATTAATATTAATATAAAAACTCTCAGCCTTATACTATACAATGCGATAACGAAAATTTACGTCCATATAATATATGTAAAACATATACTTGTTATAAACACACAGCTAGGCAGCATATGCTTCTGTGTAACCAAGTATAAGTAACTTATGTAAACTACTTTATTACATCCAATTTGAAATACCATCTTAATTTTCAAGGCTCCTACATGTAGATATTTTCTTCAGTTATGAATAAGGATGATATCAGACAGCTTATTTTTTTAAATTTTTTATTATGAATAAAAATGTTCTATCTGTATTTATCCTTATTCAAGGCCCCTTTCCCCTCCCACTCACTCAGGTCACTCTCTCTTCCCCACATCTCCCCATGTCCTCCCCAGCATGGGCAGGAGGTCCCAAGGTCCCAATATTGCTCACTTCAGCCTCCTATCATGGCAGACACAGTTTTCTACCCCCAATATCAAGACTGAGTCAGATGTTCCTCTAGAGGAAGTGGGATCCAAGGTGTCAGATCAAGGTGGTTCAGATCCCAAGCTGTTCAGTGGTTGTGGTTTGCAGCTTGGACATGCTTTGCTTTTTGCTTTTTTTTGTTTAGAGTCCACTTATGAATGTGTACATCCCGGACTTATCTTTCTGGGTTTGAGATACCTCGCTCAGGAGGATATTCTCCAAATCCATCCATTTGCCTGCAAATTTTAAGATATCATTTTTTCTTATTGCTGAGTAGTATTCTGTAGTTGGAATCCCGGATCGTACAGGACAGGCATTGCTTTCCGGGGCAGCGTGCACAGCGGCGGCGGAAGAAGAGGCTTCCGGGGCAGCACGCACAGCGGCGGCGGAAGAAGAGGCGGGACTTCCAGTCCGAGCACGCGGCGGCTCCGTACTGCAGTGGCTGGCTCTTTTGCTTGTGATTCTAACAAAATAAATCTTATTTAAAACATAGCAATTGGTGGCGGGTTTATTCCACGATATTTGGCGCCCAACGTGGGGCTATTCAACATCCCTTGTGGAAGGACCCTCCATTTGTACCTTTTTACTGGGTATGAATTATTATAATTAGGTATAGTGAAAGCGAACTTTTCCCTGTCTTGTTCCTGTAGAGGTATTGTAAAAAAACAGTCCTTCAGATCAATAACTATTATGGGCCATCCTTTAGGTAGCAGAGAAGGTAACGGTATACCAGATTGTAGGGTGCCCATGGGTTGAATCACCTTATTAATTGCTCTTAAGTCTGTCACCATTCTCCATTTCCCAGACTTCTTCTTGACCACGAATACAGGAGAATTCCATGGGCTGGTCGATTCTTCAATATGTTGAGCTTGTAATTGTTCCTGCACCAATTCTTCTAGGGCTATCAGTTTCTCCTCTGTCAAAGGCCATTGTTGGACCCAAATAGGTTTATCCGTCAACCATTTCAAAGGCAGGGCTGTTAGTGTCTTCGGGGTGCTTGCAGGTTTAAGACTGCGTCTTTGTGCAACCTGAATGACTGACGGTTGCTTTACGTAGCCTCTTGAGGTATCACCTTCAAGGCCACGATTAGTTCTTTGGCTAGTATGTATGCCTGGAGGAATCTTAATTTGAGTGTTCCATTGTCGTAGGAGATCGCGATCCCATAAGTTCACCGCTATGTCGGCCATGTATGGCTTCAATCTCCCTCTCTGTCCTTCTGGTCCTATGCATTCTAGCCATCTCACACTCTGTTTTACCTGAGACAATGTCCCAATACCTAAAAATTGAACGTCTACCTTCTTCAGAGGCCACCTGGGGTGCCAGGCCTGCTGATTTATGATGGAAACATCAGCCCCTGT